>JAKWJA010000021.1:0-50211 GCA_027704765.1 Solanum habrochaites
AGGAGGTAAGCATGTTTCGCACCCTGCACTCAGCTTTGGAAAAGCAAGCCTACCAACTAGCTACCTATATGTAGAGTATCACTTTGTACTTATCTTTTTATCTGTTTTCCCCTTTAATCACATTTTTTTTCCAGTAGCAAGGCATACTACTCTTAATCCGCCCTGCCCATACTCATGGTCGTCTAACCACCACTCTGTAACCTACCTGTCCATACTCCATAAATATGGATCACATGTTACCTTGAGTTCTGAAGACTAATTATAATTTGAAACCCTTTTGGCTTTATCCACGAGCACTCATCACCTCCAAGAATGATAGAAAAACAAAAGCTTAAATCCTATTTAGTGTGAAAGGTGTCCCATGGCTTGATTGCCAAGTCCTTTCATAGTATATGACCCGCCATCTGTTCATATGTATTATGATACCCACCTAATTTAGAAGCAGGTATATGGTATGTAAGAATATATTTTACAGTTTGTGTTATGTGTTACGGTGCTTGTATAGGCTGACTGTTTTATTAATTCATGCATTAGTACCTGATTGTCATACTGTTGAAAATTTATTGATATCTATTGGATGATCTCCTTGGTTGGCACAATCTGATTCAGAAAAAGGAAAATGATGCGCAATGTTGTTAGCAATAGCATCTGTGTTTTGTTGTGGATGTCTAAGCGTTTGACTTTGTTTTGTAGGGAGATGCTCCAGCACCGATCATACACCCAGAAAGTTGATGTTTATAGTTTTGGCATTGTTCTGTGGGAGCTCATAACAGGGTTGCTTCCTTACCCGAGCATGACTGCTGTGCATCCGCTTTTTTTTGCTGTTGTCAACAAAGGCGCCCGTACCATAATCCCCAATGATTCTTGCCTGTCGTATCTAATATCAAGACATGACCTTCTCTGGGATTTTGACCCGTAAGCGACCAACGTTCTCTCATGTGGTCACGAATGCTTGAGGCGTCTGAGATATAAAATCATGACTAATTTCAGAAGGCACGTTTTCAGGTCCTGTCCTGTCCTAAACTGCTACTGGACAGAGTAAACTGGAGCAAACGACATTGAATTGAAAAACTGATTTTTGCGTTAATAATTTCTATCCATCACAATCCTCTTTTCAATAGAAAAAGGGTTATAGTTATGCGAAAAACTAAACATTTTATTGTTGTATTTTGTTTTCCGTTTTTTAAACTGTGGATTTAAGGACGCGACTAGGTGCTTGCTGAATTATGTTCAAAGTTTAATCAGGTTCAATTAATTAAATACTCAATCTAATGCTTGCCAGCCTTGTTTCCTTTGTTACACTCTGACTAGTTTTTATCAGTGCAGCACACATTGTTTGATAGGTTTTAAGGGCCTATGCGGAAACAACCTCCTCTACTTTTACATGGTGGTGGGGGGGGGGGGGGGGGAGGGGGGGGAGACTTTGTACACACACCCTTAAAAACTCACGTTATTGGTTTAGGTTTGGGCTGGAGAATACGACGGAGGTAAGATGAAGCCGTATAAGAACCAACGTTGTTGACAAGGCTTACAATCGATATTTCAAACGGACCTAGATATTCATGCTCATGATGAGAAGGATGATCAACATCGATAACCGCGTAGATTCTTCTTTCTCTTTTATATATATATATACACTATCAATATAGTTGTATTAAATCGTTTTTCCCTCGTCAGTTTGCTGACTATGTTTTTTGATCTTTATTCTCTTGGCAATTTTAAATTATGAGCTTGCTAACTTGCAGTTGGGCTTCAACATGTTTGCTTGTTTTCAATGCAATTAAAAAAAGCCCTAAATTAAACATATAGATCATTGTAGAGATTCATTTATTTTGTAATTCGTGTCTGTTTGTTGGTATAGGAGAGGGAATGTCGAAGTTAGTTAAAAATTAGTTGTTGTTTTTTCGTGGGAATGTTGTTGCTGATGTTATTTTGGTTTCTGAATTCAACGGTTCTAAATTATGAGCTTGTTAACTCACAACAAGACTACAAAATGATTGTTTGTTTCAATGAAGAGTAATTAAGCAGCTAAATTTATGCATCCCTAGGCTTGTTTTAGAGTTCCATTTTTTATCTAAATTCTTAGATGGCGATGTGTTTCTATCTTCTGTGCTTGTAATCTGTTTATGAGTACTTGATATTGGTGAATTCTCCCTAATTTCAGTTGAAATTTTATTAATGATGTTATTACCAATTCCAACTCGGGTAACAAAGGGTCTATGGTAGGTATATGTCTGATTATGCTAAGCCAGGAAGACTAAGTTAAGTTTGCCATGGTTAAGAGGCTTTCCATTAGACTGTAATTACTTTGTATTCTTTTCATTGGCATTTAGTGCTTGGTTTGTTTCTTTAATGCATTTTCAACTATACTTACACCTTGAGTATATGACTAGCGAAAAGGTAAGACTTTCCTTGTTGAGTATTAGAAGATGATATATGAAATACAACGTCGTATCAGAGTTTTTGAGAAAGAATGCGGGTGGTGTGATATAAGTTTTTAGTAGAAGGGGAAGTGTGTCAATGCAAATATACCCCCGTGAATTCGTCCAATCACTAATTTTATTTTATTTTTCTCTTCTTATGTATTAGTAATTTCTAAATATTTATTAGTGTTTTCCCTTAAATTGAAAGTGAAAAATTCATCAATATCACAACGATATTTTGATTCGTCCAACACCAAATTGGCCTTTTTTTTCTTTCGTATTTATTAGTATTTTCCTTAATTCAGTGGAAAAAGTCATTAATTCCTAGCTTCGCAATATTGAGTGTGCCACCACCAATTCATCTCATGCCTCTTCTATTGTGTTACTACTTCTTTTATTTTTTTCAAGTGAAAACATTATTAAAAACAGCTTTAATTGTGGTAATTATGAGTATATTCCTTAAATCAAAAGTGGAAAATCATTAAATCTAACCAAATACATTCACACACATTTGTATAGACTTTTATCTACACTCATAAAAATCTCATTTGTATTGACTCATAATCCCCATTGGTAGTAAACTTTTCTTTTAAAAAATTTTGAACCAAAGTATATAATAAAAACACAATTCATGGTTTTGGATGTTCAATCAAATTGAAAAAACCATAATTCAAAAAGGTTCAAATGAAAATTTATCGAACAATTCTCATACAATTAGTCCCTATACTTAAACACGTACTCACACTGTAAATCGTACTCATCATTACGCTCTCTATGTGTTCTTTTTTTCTCGTGTTACTTCTCTTAGTTTTACTTCGATTTTCTTCAAAGCTCCCTTAGTCCTGAAAATGATCGGCTTCCGGAAAACAGTAGGTCATAATCCAATCGAGGAAATTATTTACTTTTTTTCTTCCTTGAATTTTGCCTTGATTCGATCAATTTTTTTATGAATATTCTGTTTTTAATTAAAGTTTTAATACTAGGTGGCTTCTTCCCCATCCTGTCCTATCCTAGCCTTGGTAAGAGTTGTTTGGTACATGTTTGGTGGCGGAAAATTACAGGCATCCCCCGGAATCATTCGGGTGCTGCCCAGCTATCTCTTCTGCACTTGTGTTTGATCTTGCGAAGTCTCACTTTATGGAGCACAATGTTCGCATGAGGTCGCGATGTTGGCAACATTCAAAAATTAACGATTTATTGTGCATGTTCGTAAGCAATGTGTCGTGTAAATTGGTGACTGAATATACAAGATGGAATCATTGGTGTCCAGTTCCTGCAAAACCAGCTGTTTCCCATTGGAAGTTAGCTGTAAGCTGGTCTTGGATGTGGGAGCATGTGGCATGGTTCTGAAATCTTATCATCGAGATCTAAAATCCGCAATCTACTGATTGCTTCTGACAGTCCATCAAGATTGCAGACTTGGTTGTTGCTCGAATTCAGTGGACAAGAGACGCTCGGGCTGCAGGGAGACAGAATCATGACTGATATTCAGAAAGGGCGCATTTCAGGTGCTTGCCCTCCGTCCTACGGCTACCCAGGAAGAGAAAACTGGACACAAAGAATGTTGAATTTGGCAAATCTTTTTTTCAATAGGAGATTAGTAATACATACATACAAAAAATATGGTGAAGTACACATGTAATATCTTATAGAGTCGTTTTCTTCCTATTTATATTGTGAATGACATAATAGATTATATTTTGAAATGAGTATAAGAGGATTATGTATCCCTTTTTCATTTATCGAAAGCTTTTATGGAGAAAGTTACACAAAGTGGCAAATAGCTAATGAAATAGTTTGAGGTGTGTACATATTTGCTTAATCAAAACACTAGATTTTACTAATGTCTAGATTAGTGATTATAATTCAGGATTTAATTTTTACATTAGACCATGTTCTAAAATTCGATTAGATTAATTATTTTACTAGCAAGTTTATTCCCAATAGTTAGGAATATTGAAGTGGATGTTTTAGTAAGTGAAGAGATAAATAATTAAGATAGATAGTCATAATAAAGTGAAGACCGACTTCGTGACAGAATAGATAATAAAAGTTATACTGCAATATTCATAGATGACAGAATATTGCATAGTGCATGCCCCAAATGAACAAGTGTTATAAGTTGGCTATAAATGAGTTTAAGGATGATATAGGCCAAAAGAAATTCTAAGAAAAAGGTCTATTCTTAAAAAAGGGCTCGTAAATACGGAAATGACGTTAAAAAAATGAGGTGAGTCTACGTGAAGGTTTCCTACTCCATTAAGGGAAGGTCCTCATAAATAAAATTATTGTGGCTTCGTCGCCAGATCCTGGGTATAATACACACGAAAATTGCGAAATTTGAGCGATTCCTTCAAAAAGAATCTTGTAATGCGGTAATAACTAGAAAACAATGGTGTGAGTGTACTTCTAGGTTTTCCTAAAATTACGGAGGTCCTCATAATTTTTTAAGAAAACAACTTCAAACTTCAGATGCTCAAAATGCCAAATCAATGGGCTAATACACAGACCAAACTTAAAAAATTAAAAATTCCTAAAAGCCTGTAAATAATGGAAATGGGCGTTTTAAATAATAGTGTGAGTATATGTAAAGGTTTCTCACTCATAAGAGAATCCTCTAAAGTTTTTGAGCGAAAAAAAATTTGGGTGCTCCTGTCGCCAAATCCATGAACTATGTTGCATGAAAATCGGCAAAATGGGATTTAACTCTTCAGGGCTCTTTGATCTTGACCATGGGTTCGTTTGGGCTATCGGTCCAAACTGGCTCCATAACATCCTAGACGAACATTCACGAAAAATTATGCAAAGAAGACGAACGGAATTTTCGGATCCACCAAAATTTCCATGGACTAAATAACACACGAAATCGGTCGGGGGGGGGGGGGGGTGGGGGGGGAGGGGGGGGGGGGGGGGGGGAGGGGGTTACCTGCTTTGGGGCTCATTTGACCTTCAAAATAGACCGTTTTGGACGTTTAGGGCTAACTTGTTCAGCAGCTAACATCTTAACGAGCGTCAACAAAAACTTTGGGTAAAAAAAGACATCGAAATTTTGGATCATCAAAAAAGATCATGGACTATAGCACAAGAAAATTGATAAAATGAGGGGGTTTACCTGCTCCAGGACTCAGTTGACCTTCAAAATAGTCCGTTTTGGGTGTCAAGGCCAACTGACTCCCTAGATAACATCTTAACGGACGTGCACAAACCTTATAATTTTGGCATAACAGAGAGACAAAATTCATGGCTCATAAAAAATTTATATTAGTACACGAAATGGGCAAAATTGGTTAATGCTTAGGGGACTCATTTGACATAGAAAATAGATGTTTTGGGTGTCAGGGACAGAAAAGTTTCATAGCTAAGGCTAACAGACGTCCAAGAAAAATTTGGGCAAAAAAATACATCCAACAATCCGAATCACAAAAATCAATGGACCTACCACAAAAAAAATCGGATAACATCAGGGTGTTAAGAGCTGGGGACTGTTTGAACTTAAAAATAGGTCATTTTGACGTCACACACAAAAAAAAAAAAAAAACGACTCCTATCTAACATCTTGACAGCGTCCCACACAAAAATAGGGCAAAAAAAGACGTCGGAATTTGGATCAACGAAAAAATCAGGAATGCACAAGAAAATTGGTTTTAAAATGAGGGATTTGCCTTCTACGGGGTCGTTTCGACTTTAGAAATGGAAACCGTTCATCCCGCAATGAAAAAGTGCATTTTCAAGTTCCAACGAGTCACAAAGCAGGCAAAGAAGATCTATGATTTTCGTATATGCATATATAGCACCATGAAATTGTTAATCAGAAAAATCCCGTAAAAAATGGCCAAAATTTTTCATGGATGTATGTTAAGACCTTAGAAGTGGAACAAATTCGGGTTATTGGATCCAGCGGGGGAGAAAATGGTTTGCATTTTACAAGTTCCAACGAGTCCCAAAGAGGGACTAGGTAGATTTTCTACCAAATTTCCGTGTGGGCTAATATAGTCCATGAATAGAATCAAATTTGTATATGACTTTTCTTTATCTACACTCATAAATCTAATTTGTAGTGTGAACTCATAAAATCTCTTTGTAGTAATTTTTTCTTTTTTTAAAAATTTGAACTAAAGTATATAATAAAACACATTTCAGTGTTGTTTGGAGTTCAACTGAAAAAAACCATAATTCAAGGGTCAAATGAACTTATCGAACAATTTCTAATACAAGTATCCCGATATAAAATGTACTTCAAATGGTAACTCGTACTCATACATTACTCTCTCTTGTGTTCTTTGTTTCTAGTGGATTCTCTTAGTTTTACTTCGATCTTTCTGCAGATCTCCAGTAGTCTGAAAATTGATCGGCGTCGGAAAACAAGTAGAGTTTCATAATAAGAATCGAGGTAAATTAATTTTACTTTTTGTATTCCTTGATTTTGCCTTTGATCGTTCCATTGTATGATATTGTGTTTAATTAAAGTTTAATACACTAGGGTGAGTCTTTCCCTCTTTGTTCCAGCCTTGTTTCGAGTTGGCTGGTAAATGTTGGTGGACGGAAAAGGAAAGGACAGGTAATCCCCCGGAATCAGTCGAGGTGATGCCGCTATCTCGTCCGCCCACTATGTTTGATCTTGCCGACACGATAACTTGATGTAGCAGCGATGTCAGCATGGGTAGCGATGGTTGCACAAATTAAAGCATCCAAATATTATACGATTTTTTGGTGAATGTCGTAAAGCCAATGTTCGTGTTATTGTTGACTTGAATATAGAAGAGGGGGATCAGTGTTGTGTCAGTTCCTGCAAAAAAACCAAGCTGTGTGCCCATTGAAGTTAGCTGTTAGATGTGGTCTGGATGTGAGCATTGTACATGAGTCTGAATCTTATTCACGAGATCTAAAATCCGACAATCTACAGATTAGATGCTTCTGACAAGTCATCAAGGAGTGCAGACTTGTGTTGCTCGAATTCAAGTGGACAAGATGCTCGAGGCAGAAGCAGGGAGACAGAAATCATGACTGATAACAGAAGGCGATTTAAGACCCCAAAACCAAAAAACATTAGGTGATTTGTTCTAATGTCATAGCATTGGAGCTAGAGTTGCTTGGTGGGGCTTACTTGTTGCGAGTGGAAAGTTACATTATACTCGTGGAAGGAAGGGCAATAGTCGAGGTGCATGCAAGCTTGGTATGGACCCCAAGTTTAGTTTAAATAAAAAAGAGAGTTGAATGAGTGAAAAGTAGTGACCCGTCAGTCTAGTAGAAGAATTGAATGGCAAAAAAAATGTTGACTGGCAAAACTGGATGTGAGTTCTTCTGCACATGTGTATACTATCGGACACAATTCTTTTCAGATTAGAAAAGGGTTCTTAGTTATGAGAAAAAAAAAAAAAAACTAAACATTTCTCCTATTTGTCTTTTTCCTTAAAACCGTGGATTTAAGACAGCAACTCGGTCTCTTTTAATACAGGATATCTAAGGTGTGGACTATGCACTGTCAGATTTGGCGGACTGGTTTGCTGAAATTTGAAAATGCTTCTTCTGCAAAATATGTATTCAGGTCTGAATTACATGAAATGCTCATCTATGCACGCAGCCTCGGTTTTTTGTGTTACACTCTGATAGTTGTATCAGTACAGCAGATATATAGGTACAGGAGAAATACAAATTGCCTCTAGAGCAGTATGGCACATCTAAGCCTCTGGCAAGTGTGCAAATTTGCTGTATTGAAGTATGGTAGCTTTTCAGATTGTATTGTTTTTGATTTTGGAGACCATAACTATTAGTGTATTTTCTTTTCATATTTTTTGTGATATGGTTTCCTAAAGTCGAGGGTCTATTGAAAAAAGTCACAATACTTTCACAAGGTAGGGGTACGATTTTATACACACCAACTCTTTCTGAGCAGTCCGAAACTCAAAGGGTAGAAAATATTAACAAAAATTCCCAAAACGGGATATAAAACTTTATAGTAACCAAAAAACGGTAAAATCGCTGCCGAGGCAGCGATTACTTCAACTGAAAAAGTAAATCGCTGCCTGAGGACAACCGATTTTGCCAAAAAAATTTTTTTGTAATAAAAAATGAAATCGCTCTTGAGCAGCGATTTCAAAATTGGTTTTCTTTATTACAAATCGCTGCCAGGGCAGCGCTTTGATATTATTTTTAAGTTTCTTTTTTTTTAAAAAAATAAGGTATATCGCTGCAACTGGCATCGATTTTATAAAGAAAAAATTTTTTTTTTTTTTTTTTCTATAATAAACGCTGATGTAGCAGGATTTACAAAAAAAAATTTTTTTTTTTTTAAATCGCTGGCTACAAGTAGCGATATGTTACCAAAAAAAAAAATTTGGTTTTTTTGTAAATCGCTGCTAGGAAGCGATTATTAAAAAAAAAAAAATTTTTTTTGTTTATTAAATTTTTTGTTAAAATATATTGTTAAAACAATTAAATTAAATACTTTTTCTCCTTTAATTTTTTTTAAAAAATTGATTATTTGACTTCAAATAGTATTTAAATTTAAATTTAATATATAATATCTTTTTTTAGAAAGAAAATATATTTATTACTTACTTATTTTAATTTGTTTTAAACTAAGTATTATTTTTTATAAGTTAATACATAAATTTTAAAAAAATATATTATTTTAAAAAATAAATATATTTTCTTTCTAAAAAAAAGATATTATATTAAATTTAAAAGTACTTATTTGAATTCAAAAAATTAATTTTTTTAATAAAAATTAAAGGAGGAGGAAAAGGACAAAAATTATTTAATTAATTTTTAACAATATAATTTAAAAAAAAAAAATTAATAACAAAAAAAAATTTTTTTTCTTTTTTAAATAAATCGCGGCTAGGCGAGCAGCGATTTACAAAAAAAAAAATTTTTTTTTGGTAATCGCTACTGTAGCAGCGATTTACAAAAAAAAAAAATTTTTTTTTTTGTAAATCGCTGCTACAGCAGCGACATTTTATATTAAATAAATTTTTTTTTTTTTTTCTTTAACATAGCTGCCAGTGCCAGGATCTACCTTATTTTTTTTAAAAAAAAGAAAATTACAAAAATAATCAACGCTGCCCTAGGCAGCGATTTGTAAGAGAAAAATTTTGAAATCGACTGCTCAAGCAAAGCGAAATTTCATTTCTTGTATTAAAAAAAAATTTTTTTGGCAAAATCGGTGCTCAGCCAGCGATTTTAACTTTTCAGTTGAAGAAACGTGCATCGGCAGCGATTTTACAGTTTTGGTTAATATAAAATTTTTATATTACCGTTTTGGAAAATTTTTGTATATTTTTAACCCTTGCGTTTTGGACTCCTCTTTCCTGACTCACTTTGAATTTTCACTGGGTATGTTGAGGGCTTGGAAAATAGGTATTTTTATTGGTATATACTAATCCGAATGATAGTAGATAACTAACAAATATTTGAGGTACGTACCCAATGTGACGAAAGACAAGAATGGATCTATTGTTTTGGGATTTCTAGTTCCATAATCCATGGCAAGATCCATTATTTTTGTGTAATGCGGATATGATTAGACTGTAAAATCGGAAAAATAAAATTGTGAATGAAGATATTTTAAAAAAAAGTAAGTGATTTTTCATAATAGACGAAATGAAGGAAGTGAGATTAAGATAGTTCAAACATATGAAGAGGAGATGTGCAAATACACACACCATTGATAAAGGGAGACGTAGAAAGAAACAGTTGTTTGGGGGTAGAAGAGAAGTAAGTGATATAGATAGACAAAACGTATTTTAGCGATAGGAGCAAGTTCTTTTTAGAACAGAGGTTATATAAAGGTCATAGATATTAGATAATAAAAGGTTAGTATGTATTCAATGTCATCTCACTTCTTACGGGAATAAGTTGGTGTAATTTGGGGACAACGTGATATGTTCCCTCTTTATTGGGCAGTATCATTATTTTGGTAATCTCGTTGTCTCTCAATTATTCAATTAATTGATTGTTGTATTGCTATTGTATTTCCTTGGTTTCTCAAATACAATGCAATGCTTTTTTTTAACTATTATGTCCTCTTTACTTTCGTATGTTTCTTCATCAAATTGCTTTTAAACAATATGTTGTTGATCGAGGGGGTCTTTCGAAAAATGACCTGGTTAACTGGTGATGGGCGTATTTATTTTACCCTTTCCAAACCACACCAAATTACGATAGATGCGTAATTGAGCCAAACGGTGTGTGCTGTTTGCGAATAACTTCTACTTCGGTATATGTCGTTTTACTTTTTCAGATCCCATTCGTAAATTACATCGAATATGGTTGTTGATGTATGCGTAATAAAAATTTAGGGGTCAAAATGTATAAGAAAATAAATTCTTAGGTGGGGTTGCCAAAGCCCTTCATATAACTATATATTTAACGGTAGAATGCAAAGAGGTTAAAAGCAAACGACGTCGTTGGAATAAAATGGTTTGGCAGTAACGGTGATTTTAGCACGGCGATATCCTAGGGTTAGGCCGTTTCGTAGTAGACCCCCAGTAGAAGTCGTGAAGACGACGGAGTAGATGAAGCCGGGGTAGTAGTCAGGTATAGTAAGACAAACAAGTCGAACGGGAGGACTCTAAATTATGGCTCAGGATGAGAAGGATGAATGCAAACATCGGCGACCGCCGTAAATATTCTCTCTATATATAGAAAACTTGTCGATTATGTTATTGAGCAATTTTAAAAACTAGTTGAGCTTCGATCTTTGTTCAATGCAATTAAAAAAAAAGAGCACCTAAAATATTGTGTAGTTAGATATTCATTTCATTTCGTTTGTTTGTTGGTACATTGAAGTTAGTTAAAATTAGATTTTTTTTCATGGGAATGCTGTTGGCGATGCATATTTTTGGTTTGAATTTCAATTTTTTAAAAAATGGGCGTGTAAACTAGTTAATTTGACTCCAACAATGGGTGTTGAGTCAAGAAGAATTAAAGAAGCAGCTAAAATATGCACCACTAACCTAGAATCGATTGAGTCCATTTTTATCTTCTAAAGTCTTAGTTAGCAAGTGATGTTCCTATCTGTGCTTTGTACTTGTATGTATGTAATTGTTATGATGGAGTATGGATTATAAAAGGTTATATGGTTAGGTGATGATTAATTTTAATTATTCTCATCCTATGAAGACTAAAATTAGAGTGACACTGCTTAAGAGATTTCCATTATGGGACTGGTAATTACTGGGATCGTCGTTTGTGGGTGATTCTTAATGCACTTCACATTTATTACACTTTGAGCCATACAAAACGAGAGGAAAAAGGTTTTTAGAGAGTCCCTGTGACATATATGTGAATATTTGGAAGTTATAATATATTGAAATGCAATTCTTATCATGAATTTGGAGGAAAGAAGGAGAGGAGTCGGTGGGATATGGGATTGGGATATAAAGTTGGGAGAGTTGGTGTGGGATTTGGGGATGGATATACGTTGTCATGGAAGGTGAAGATTCGATGTGCGATTCACCGATTCAAATATAATGGATTCGTCCTCCCTCCAAATACTAATTTTTTTATTAGTATTATTATAGTAAATGTCTAAAAACTCATAAGTGGAAAAATGCTTAAATCTAGCTAAGATATTGATTCATCCATTCTAACAAATTTCCTTGTTGTTCTATTTATAAGGGAAAAAATTCATTATTAAATATAATATGGTATTTTGATCATCCAACCACAAATTTGCCTTTTTCTTCCTCTTAGACTATTAGTAGTATTTTTCTTAAATTCGAAGTGGGGAATGGAAAAATTCATTAAATCTTATTTTACAATATTTGATTTATCCAACCACCAAAATGTCTTATGTTTCTTCCTATTATTATTTTTTCTTAGATTCAAAGTGAAAATTCATTAAATCTAACTTACAATATTTGATTCATCCGACACAAAATTCTATTGGTCTATTCTCATTTATTCTACTTATCTTTAAATTCGAGCGGAAAAAAAAATTATTAAATTATTGCTTTTTGAGTAATCTATTAGTCATATGCCTTGAAATGAAAGTGAAAATGGGAAAAAATTCATTAAATCTAACTTGTATATACAACCAAAATAACATTCACTCCAAAATCACTTTTCGGGTTGTGGTGGGAATGAAACTTACGCGCTGATTAACTATTAGTTTAAAATAACGAAAAATCTCAAGAATGTATTTGTGTGAGTTTACTAAGCTTTTTAAAAATTAAGGACCCATTTCTAATTTAATAATTGGAGAAGAACATTTATTTAAATTTATCTATATTTACGTAGAGTCAAAATGAAAATTATTGAAACATTAAAAATAATTCTAATAAAGTACAGGGTCACCCCCACATATAAAGTCTTGGCACACAGTAACTTGCGATTGAATTACACCATATGCAAAAAACATTATAGAGATTTCTTTTATTGTAGCTAAGAAAAATTCTTTCATACATAGTCTCCTTATTTTCTTCTTTTTTAGAGTGTTCAATTCTATCAGTTCTACTTCGATTTTTCTTCAAAGATCCAGTGGTATGATAATTGATAGCCAGAAAAAACAAGTAAGAGTCATCACATTCTTCATATACTTCCTTCAGAATAGAAGTGGTTCATTGCTTTCTACTCAATTAAAAACGAGGTGAAATTTACTTTTTATCTTTTTGATTTTGCCCTTGATAGTTCATTTTGAATATTCTATGGTTTGATAAAGATTAACATTCGGGGCTTCCTTTCCATCCGTTCTCATAGCCCTGGTAAATAGAGTTGTTCGTACTTGTGGCGGGTATGGAAGTGATAGGTATCCCCTTTGTTGAATTAGCTCGAAATGCACGGCAAAACTAAGCACTGAACACCACTCTTACAAAAAAAAGATTTGAAAATGGAGTAATGTTTTCTCGTTGCTTTTAGATCTATTTTTTTGTGACCAAGTTTAGCCTTTTTTTTATTTCTATGATGTGGAGTTCTTCTGAAAGTGGTACTATGTTTGAATTTGGATTTTTTGCCTTCGGAAGTTGATTATGGAGAGATAGATAAAATTGCCGACATTTGTTCCTATTGGAAACCCCCTATAATCGGAAGAAAAAGAACAAATAGAAAAGTATAGTGGTGAAAGTTGAAGTTGGAGATAATTGCTTCCTACCTCTAGTATGCTTATCATTAGTTATTCATCAAAGAGGAAGGAAACATGATTACTACAATTTCACAAGCTATTGATCATTCTAGGTCCTACATAGAATAATGATTTGATGAACCTAACGTTTCATTTTTATGTTTTCAGGGTTGTTGAGGTTGTACTGATTGATTTTAGAAAGATGCATTCAAAACAAATTAAGACCAGATTGAACCTCTCTGCTGTACCTGCTTTATCCGAAAAACTACCGGGGGTCTGCCGACATTTGTTGGACTTGTTAGATTGAATCAAAAACTGTCGACAAGTTTTTTTTTTAACTAAGACGTGGCAAGGGGCAAACATGTCTAATCAAGGGTTATGGGAATGAACAATGATATGGTTCGGTGCAATGGCAGTGGATAAACAGCAGTTGTTGGTTCAAATGGTTCTCACAATGTCGCTATTCTAAACCAGCCCGGTAATCACATCCCAGTAACTATTCGTTTGCTGCTAGCGTAGTCTGGGGGGAGGAGTTTCTAGGTTGAGACGATGATGCCCTTTGCCTCAAGCCTTGGTGTCCTCAATTCCCACCACTGGGCTTGTGATTTGTGATGGGTGGACCAATTGACTTGAGTAGGGGCTTACATTGGACAAGCATTTGCTCAAGGATCTTTGGGAAGCTCTCTACGGAATATAAATGGTGAAGCCCTTTCCAATGTTGCCATAAGCTTTCTAGAGAGGCCAGAACATGCTCTTGAGAAGGCTCACTTTCTGTTATAGAGCAGCAATTTCAAAACATGAGGTCAGGATGTAGCAAATTTTTAAAGAACCCCACATCCAAATATCATACAATTGTTGGGTGCAGTCGTAAACATGGTGTGTTTGTGTTGTTATGCATGCTGACTTTAATATGAAAAAGCGGAGGATCAGTGGCAGGTCCTGTGAAGCCGACAAAACCGAGCTGTGCCATATGAAGTTAGCATTTAAGCAGGCCTTGGATGTAGCAAAGGGGATGGAGTAGTATGTGCATGTGGCTGAATCTTCAGATCCAGCGAGACCTAAAATCTGACAATCTATTGATTGCTTGCGACAAGTCAACAAGATTGCAGACTTCGGTATTGTCGGATTGAGGTGCTGACTGAAGGAATGACACCAAGAAATGGCACTTACCGCTGGATGGTCCGTAACATCTAGACTCATAGCAGCCTTGCAAATCTGTTGTCTTGATCTGTTTGAGCTTATTGCCAAAATCCTATATTAGAGCTCTTAAGCTTGGTTATACTATTCTTTTAGGCTAATTATTATTTCTCTGTCTGCATACTTTCAGTAGTTTTTTTTTTTTTTAAATTACTTGGTAGGTATGTTTCTGTAGCAAACATCTTCCGGACACAAGCTCTTCTCTTCTAGGAGGCATAAGGGGTTAGGTCTGCTTCTCTCTACCCAACCCAAACCCATGAGTGAATTTCATAGGGTATGATTGTTGTATAGAATGTTGAATCTCTTTATTGAATCATTTTTCTAAAACTAAGGGTGAAACGAATCGAAAGGTAAAGAGTTGATTGACCTCCTTACTCTCTTTCAATTCATTTCCTCCTTTTACTCTTCATTTTGTACCATGATTGTTAACTTGATTGCAAGGTTAGGCACATTTAAGGGGTTGTAGCTTGAGTTTAGTGTCAATGAAGTAGATTAGGGTTTCAATCATCCCAGGGCAGGAAAACACCAAGTGTACTCTTCCCATATGCCGAAACCTGAAACCTTGGGGGGGGGGGGGTATAGTGTTGGTATTTGTATTGTTACTGAAGTCGAGATGTCTTCAAGTTGGATTTTGAATTCCATTTTAAAATAGAGTAACGTTGCGTTATCTGAAAGGGGGGTATAAGACATAATACATCAGTAGAGTTAAATTACTGGATGGCTTTTGTGTCTTGTGAGATGAGAAGAGATTGAACCACAAATTCTATTCCTTGGCGGAGTATTAAATGGAAATTCTTGGGACGTATATTATCTATTTCTCTCCTTCGTGAGTGTCGATCTTCCTGCCTCGCTTTAGCATTACCTATTTCTTCAAAGCAGTGAAGCTAGTTTAGAATAATGTATGGGTAAGAAGCGGTCTCCCTGGCCTATGCTAGTGGTATGTTTAATTATTAGGGGTTTCTGAACTGAATCTGCTGAATGGAAGGATGGAACGGGTTAATAAAACTTAAAAATGCAGCTAAAGGATGGCGTTACAAGATTGATTAAAAGAATGGTTAGGGAGGAGATCGGATTAAGGAGTTGTTCGAGCTTATTCAAAAAAGTATTGAATATGAAATTTGTTTCCAATTGACATTCATGAGATTTAGAGTGCCTTCTCTGGGGAGGAAACAACCCGAACTCAGCTGGTTGTGCAGTTGTAGTGATGAGTCGATTTTCACTACAAGGCAATCGTTGTCTTCGTTCCTCCATGGCAGATGGAAGCTCCCAAGCGGAGACAACCATCTCTCTTTTTGTTTTTTCCTTTGATTCATTTTTCTTTATTTTTTCATATTTGGCTAGGTTGTAGGTGTTGTTTTGAGGCTTTTAGATCAGGTTATGGGTTTGGTTTGCTTTTTAGACCCAACTGTAATTTTTTAAAAGGAAATAGCACTTTTAGTTTCTCTGAGGTTGGAAAGAAGTTCATTCTTATTGGTGTTTCTGATGGAAATTCTAGGAAGGGCCTTTGCAAAAATAGACGATTACAACATATATGATTCTCCGGTGAGTTACTTACATAGACTTTTTCATCATGAGACAATCTCTACAGAGAGTTCAAAGGGTAGGTTTATAAAAAGCGGAATATTTGGTCAATCTCTATGAATCTAAATTATTTATCGGAACGTTCAAATTTTGACGGAGAGGCCTCTTTAAAAGCATAATAAGCGGACCAGGTGATGTTTCTAAAATCGACCAACAATTATGTGGATTCGCATTGAGTTGCTACAGGGACTTGTTCCATCGATAAAGACTATTTCAATTTATGGAAAGGTAGCCTTAGAAGCTGGAATACTTAGCCTTACTCTCCTCATGTTTAAATCATAAAGCGAAAACCATGGTTGTCTTGAAATGCAAAGCTCGGGGGAGTGAAGCATTACAAGTTATGGAAAAGTATAATGAAGGTACCAATCATATACAAATTAGTAGTCTTTTCATGATGTCGAATCATTTGTTGAAACCTCCAAATTATTAAGAGTTATGTGTAGTAGAAGAGGAGAAACACGTTTTGGGAAGCGAGAGCGGAAAACAAAACAAAACGCGATGAGACTCGCTGCACAGGAAGAGAGCGTTGAACGTGCAAGCGCACATTTTTAAAAAAAAAAGGAAATTTAGTATTAAGAAATAAAAACAACTATTAAAAAAAACTCTATAGGATAGATAATCAATATCTCATAAGTATCATAACATATGAAACAAAAAAATCAAAAACATAAATAGATCACAAAGACATCAAACTCTCATCTTTTCAAACAAGATCCTTCCTCAAACTATCAAGTGCCATAACCAAGGGTTCTACTTGGTATCATCTTTCATCATCAGAAGGTCCTCAAACGATGGGTTTCGACGAACTAGGAAGAACTCCAAAACTCTCTTCTTTTGCCCGTTAAAAGTTACTCTCCCTAAAATTAAAAATAATTATCCCCTCAACACCACTTTGCCATAGAAACTGTCACCATAAGAAGTGAGACTTCTCTTCGTACACCTTCTTCAACTTGGTGATCTTGTGGTGCTCCAGTCAAACATCATTGCTCATCAATTACTATCCAACAAATTGAGATCAATGGTATTACGAGCATTGTCCGAAGCGCAAATGTTCATTATATTCTGATGAAGCCTAGATCATTGAGGCGTTTGTGTCAACTCAAGCCTATCTTCTCTTTTTACTATGAATCTGCACATAGTAGAAAGTAATTAAACAGGTTGACTTGGGATGATTAAAGGTATCCATTAAATAGTTAATAATGTATTATGTAAAATATAGTTTTCACCTGTTTCATACACAGCTCCAAGTTCTCTCACAATCGGAAATGCGACTACAGTGAAAATTTGCATTATAAATAAGGCAAAATGTTGCCAAGTTTGGGACCTTATGACCAAATTGCCATCCACCATTCAATAGAGAAGAGTAATTGTTAAAAAGATTAATAACTAAATGTTGAAATGTAAATACAATTAAAAGATGAAAATTCTACCTCGTGACCTCAAGGTTCGAGCTCTAATGGCCGATTCAATTCATAGTAGGCCATCCGTTTCATGTGAAACACCAAAACCGACAAAGTCCTGGGTAATTTGAAGCAAAAAAGTGAAGCAGAAGGGCTATTAAGAAGTAAGTGAAGCAGAATGGATATTAGATCCTTTCGGCCTAATCATTTTGGCGTCATTTGTTATTAAAGCACAACTTATGCGAAGTGCATGACTTAAGCAGTAGAGTAATCCCAACTTCAAATTTCATTTTTTTAAGAGATGCTTGAACGAAAACTGCGGAGCTATGTGAAAACACGCGGGAAATCAATGCCCGTCCTCAGGCCCGCGATAAGAGAATGACTATTTGGTACTAAGTCTTACAATAATGTAGCTACACCGATTTGACAACATGCCTTATATATGTTGAACTAGATCTTGAAACCAAAGGAGCATTAAAAACCCCATATGCATCAATCAATAAGTATAACTTGTGAAGTTACTGAGATCGCATAAATGAGGCCGATTATGACTAGTATTCTGAATCTAACTTTTGTGCCCTTCACATTTGCTATGGTAGATCGGGTCCTTAGCATTCATACTTATTGCAAATAGGTGTGTAGTTTGTTGTATGTTACTCTTCAAAATACAAAATACTTACAAAAAAAATGTGCATACCTATAATGATACTTAGATCTAATTAAATTCATTGTCACAAACAAGTCCATCGGAGAGCGGATTAGGATTTAAATGTATCAGTCCCAATGATACGGGGGGGAATTGAGCCTTCAATGAGGAGGGCAATAACGCTGAGCAAGTTAGTTCCATTTATATAGTGGACCAATAAATACTTTGTAGTCCAACAAATCGTTTTTACTTTATTTATGACTGATCCACAGAAAATATACCCAATACTCTAGGTCCGCCTGTTTAATAGTAGAAAACAATATACTTAGTGCAACCCATTTGTGGGGTTTGAGAAGAGAGTAGAGGTAGAGCGTATGCAAGGTTGCCCTTACCTTGTTGGATAGATATTTCTTCTGAAAAGGCCCTAAACTTTAAATAAACTGGCTAACAGGGGAAGAAGAGAATGATCAATCCAGATGAACATTTACCTAATACGCGACCGTATACTCTCTATCAAAGGCCATTTTCTTCAGTATAGATTCAGGTCGATGCACTTCATCTAATCACTTCCTCCCAATACTTCTGCGGCCCGACTTTACCTTTCATGACGTCCTCCACTACCAACATCTCACACCTCCTATGAGGAGTGAGGCGTCTATACTCCTCCTCACATGTCCAAATCATCTTAGTCTCACATCCCTCATCTTGTTCAACATGGAGGCCACTCCTACCTTGTCCAGGATATCTCCATTCTTAATCTTGTCTCTCTTAGTATGCCCACAATATCTACCTCAATATTCTCATCACAACGATTTTCTTCTTATGAACATAAGATTTCTTAATAAGCCAAACAATTGCCCATACTCGTGGCGTAGCGGATTTTTCGTAAGTTTTGGGTCTGTCACCTTTAGTTTTTTTGTTTATATATATATATAGATATATAGATATATATATATATATAAAAGAGAGATTGAGAAAATAGAAAATAATATAAAATGGTAAGTAATACTAAAGTGAGAAAGAAGGAATGCAAATAGAAAATTTGTATAAAAAATGAGGTTAAGCAGGTTCGCACCCGCGACCTCATCTTTGGAAAAGCTAAGACTTACCAACTAAGCTACACAAATATGTAGAGTATCACTTTGTACTATATATCTTTTTTTATCTGTTTTCCCTTTTAATCACATTTTTTCCAAGTAAGCAAGCAGACTACTCTTAAATCCGCCCCTGCCCATACTACAGGGTCGGTCTAACCACCACTCTGTAGAACCTACCTGTCCATACTCCATATAATATGGATCACATGTTACCTTTAGTTGCTGAAGAATAAGTATATTTGAAACCTTTTGGATTTCTCCACTAGAACTCATCACCTCCAAGAATGATAGGAAAAACAAAAGCATTAAATCTATTTAGGGGGCAAGGGTGTCCACATGGGCTTGATTTGCAAGCTGTCATAGTATATTGAAAGCCATCTTGTCAATGTTATTATGATACGCCAAACTAATTTTAGAAGTAGGTATATGGATGTAAGAATATAGTTTACAGGTTTGTGTTATTGTGTTTACGGTGCTTGCTATAGGCGACTGTTTATTATTCATTGCATTAGTACCTGATGGTCATGTTTGGTTTTATGTGAAAATTTATTGATATCTATGGATGTATCCTTGGTTTGCACGATCTGATTCAGAACAAGGAAAAGATGTCAAAGTTGTAGGTAATGCATCTGTGTGTTGTTGTGGATGTCTAAGCGTTTGACTTGGGTTTGTAGGGAGATGCTCAGCACCGTTATACACCAGAAAGTTGATGTTTATAGTTTTGGGCATTGTTCTTGTGGGGAGCTCAAACAGGGTTGCTTCCTTACCCGAGCAAGACTGATGTGCAGGCCGCTTTTCGCTGTGGTCAACAAAGGCGCCCGTCCAATAATCCCCAATGATTGCTTGCCTGTCTTATCTAATATCATGACCTGCTGCTGGGATTTTGACCCCGATAAGCGACCAACTTTCTCTCAGGTGGTCAAGATGCTTGAGGCGGCTGAGATAGAAATCATGACTAATGTCAGAAGGGCACGTTTCAGGTCCTGTCCTCGTCCTACGGCTACTGGGAAAGATTAAACTGGAGGCAAAAGACGTTGAATTGAAAAACTGATTTTGAGTCAATAATATCTATCTGGCACAATCTCTTTTCAGATAGAAAAAGGGTTATAGTTATGCAAAAAAACTAAACATTTCTATGTTGTAGTTTGTTTCTTTTCTTTAAACTGTGGATTTAAGACAGCGACTAGTTGGCTTGCTGAATTTGTTCAAAGTTGTATCAGGTTCTGAATTATATGAAATACTCATCTATGCTTGCAGCCTCGTTTTCTTTGTTACACTCTGATAGTTTTATCAGTGCAGCACACATATTGTGATATGCTTTAGGGCCTATCGGAAACAACCTCTCTACTTTTACAAGGTAGGAGGGGGTAAGACTGTGTACACAACACCCTCTTCAAACTCAACTGTGATTGGTAGGGTTACGGCTGGAGAAGACGACGGAGTAAGATGAAGCCGGTATAAGAACAACAGTGTTGAACAAGGTTACCAATCATATGTACCAAACAGACAGATATATCATGATAAGATGAGAAGGATGAATGCCAACATCGATAAAAGCGTAATATTCTATTTCTCTTTTATATATATATAATATATATATCTATTTATATATTATATATATAATATATATATAATATACATATAGAAATTGTTATTAAATCATTTTTCTCGTCAGTTTGCTGACTATGTTATTTTGATCTTTGATTCTCTGAGCAACTTTAATTATGAGCTTGCTAACTTGCAATTGGCTTCAACATAGTTGTTTGTTTCAATGCAAATCAAAAAACGCACCTAAAATTAAACATATAGACTCATTGTAGAGATTCATTTTATTTTGTAATTCTTGTCTGTTTGTTGGTACATGAAGTTGGTTAAAAATTAGTTGTTGTTTTTTCGTGGGAATGTTGTTGTTGATGTTATTTTGGTTTCTGATTTCAACGGATCTAAATTATGAGCTTGTTCACTCGCAACAAGACTACAAAATGATTGTTTTTTCAATGAATAGTAATTAAGCAGCTAAAATTATGCATCCCTAGGATTGTTTTAGAGTTCCATTTTTTTTTATCTAAATTCTTAGTTAGCGATGTGTTTCTATCTTCTATGCTTGTAGTCTGTTTATGAGTACTTGAAATTGGTGAATTCTCCTTATTTTTCAGTTGAAATTTTATTAATGATGTTATTAACAGTTCCAACTACGGATAACAAAGGGGTCTATGGTAGGTTATAGTCTGATTATGCTAAGCCTATGAAGACTAAGTTAGAGTTGCCATGGTTAAGAGGCTTTCCATTTAGACTGTAATTACTTTGGGATCGTGCGTGGTTGATTCTTTAATGGCATTTCGAATTATACATGACCAGAGAAAAGGGTAGACTTTCCTTGTGAATATTAGAAGTATGATATATGAAATATACTTCTAATCATGAGTTTGAGAAAGAAGGCGGGTGGTGTGATATAAGTTTTTAGTGAAGGGGGAAGTGTGTCAATTCAAATATAACCGTGATTCGTCCAATCACTAATTTTATTTTGTTTTTCTCTTCTTATTTATTAGTAATTTCTAAAACTCAAAAGTGGAAAAATCCATTAAATATAGCTTAAGATATTTGATTCGTCCATCCTCTAAATTTTCCTTGTTGTTCTTATTCATTAGTGTTTTCCCTTAAATTGAAAGTGAAAAATTCATCAAATATCACATACGATATTTAATTCGTCCAACCACCAAATTTGCCTCTTTTTTTCTTTCGTATTTATTAGTATTTTCCTTAAATTCAAGTGGAAAAATTCATTAATTCTAGCTTGCAATATTTGAGTTGTCCAACCACCAAATTTGTCTTGTGTTTCTTCTTATTTATTTCTACTTTCTTAGATTCAAAGTGGAAAAACTCATTAAATCTAGCTTACAATAGTCAAACCACCAAATTCATCTCATGCCTCTTCTTATTTGTTACTACTATCTTTTATTCAAAGTGGAAAAAATTATTAAAACTAGCTTTATTGTGGTAATTATGATTATATTCCTTTAAATCAAAAGTGGAAAAATCATTAAATCTAACCAAATACATTCACATTTGTAGTATGACTTTTATCTACACTCATAAATCTTATTTGTGCTAGGGTAATTATTGACCTGATTACTAAGATTATTAAATAATAAGAAATTATAGATAATTCTATTGACCAGACAAAGAATTTTTTTCTTTAAAATTGAACTAAAACATGATAATAAAAATACAATTTCATGTGTTTGGATGTTTCAATGAAAACACCATATTCAAGGGTCAAAATGAAATTTAGCGAACAATTCTCATACAAGTAGTCCCAATAAACTCGTACTCACACCTGTAAATCGTACTCAATACATACTCTCTCTATGTGTTCTTTTTTTTCTCGCTTTGACTTCTCTTAGTTTTTACTTCGATATTTCTTCAGATCTCACGTGATAAAAATTGAATTCGGAGTCGGAAAACAAGTAGAGTCATAATCACCAATCAAGGTAAATTAACCATAATTTACTTTTTTTTTCCATTGATTTTGCCTTTTGATGTTCATTTTATGAATATTCTGGTTGGTAATTAAAAGTTTAAGACTAGTGGCTTCTTCCAATCTGTCCTAGCCTTGGTGAAGAGGTGCTTGGCACATGTGGTGGAGGAAAAGTGACAGGTATCCCCGGATCAGTCGAGGTGCATGCCAGTATCTCTCCTGCACTATGTTTGATCTTGCGACAGGCTCAATTTATGAGCAGCAATAAGCATGAGGGTGCCGATGTTGGCCAAAGCATCCAAAATGATACGATTTATTGGTGCAGTCGTTAAAGCCAAATGTGTCGTGATTGTGACGGAATATAAAAGAGGGGGATCAGTGGGTGTCCACTTCCTGAAAACCAAGTGTCGCCATTGAAGTTAGTGTTAGCGATCTTGGATTGGGAGCATGTGCATGGCTGAATCTATTCATCGAGATCTAAAATACGACCATCTACTGAGTGCTGGACCAAGGTCAATCAAGATTGCAGACTTTGGTGTTGCTCGAATTCAAAGTGGAGAAGACTCCAGAACAGCAAGGAGACAAGAATTCCATAACTGTCTATTCAGAAAAGCGCGTTTCAGGTGCGCCCTCGTCTTACGGCTACAGAGAAAGAGGGGAAAACTGGAGGCAAAATATGTGAATTGGCAAAATCTTTTTGCATAGAGATTGTATTCATACATACAAAAAATATGTGAAGTAAAACATGGTAAGATCTGATAGAGTCGTTTATTTTTTTGTATTGTGAATGAGCATAGAGATTATATTGTGAAAATGAGTATAAAGAGATATGTAATGCCCTTGTTCATTTATCGAAGCCTTGATGGAGGAAAGAAAGTTACCACGAAGATGGCAAATAGCTAATGAAATAGTTGAGGTCTGTTTTAATCAACATATATTAAATATTACATAAATTAATAGGTGTAGCAAAATAAATCAGGTTATTACTAGCACGGTTATTCCCAATAGGTAGGAATATTGAGACCGACCTTCGTACCGACTTCGGAAGAAAAGATTGAGAAAAGTGAGAGATTGAATAAGTCTATATAGGTTGAAAATTGCACCAGAGGCATGCCCAATGAAAACGTGCGATCAGTTGGTATAATGAGTTTAAGAGGGTATGCCCACCGAAGTTTTGAAAAAAAAAGGGTTACCGTGAAAAATAGGGCAGGAAATTTGTCTATTATTAAAAAAGGGCTGTAATATGAAAAATGGGCGTTAAAAAACGGGGGTAAGAGTATACTTGAAGGATCCCTAAACTAATTAAGGAGGTCCTTATTAAAATTTTTTGACGAAAAAAAAATTTGTGTGCTTCGTGCCCCACTCAGGGTTAATACAGACGAAGAAAAATGCGAAATTATGGAAGATTCTTCCAAAAAGGGGCTTCTCTTTGTATGCAGGTAATAATTATTAAAAATGGTCTGTGAGTGTACTTTAAGGTTTCCTAACTAATGCGGAGGTCCTATAATTTTTTTGAGAAAAAAACTTCAGATGCTCAGAAGTCAAATTTTCAATGGGTAAAAAGGACGTAATATGGAAATGGGTGTTAAAAAATTAGTTTTTTGAGTATACGTAAAGGTTCCCACTCATAAATAATACAGTAGCGGAGCCAGGATTTCAATAAGGGGTTCAAAATTTAGAAAAAAATAGAAACAGGAGTAGCCAGAAGGGGGTTCGATACCAGGTGGCCTTACGCCCCTGTATTCCTGATTAAGAATAGGACCTTTTGTTCTATCATTATTGAAGAAAGATGTAGATGTAGGGCGAAAGTTCATTGAGTTGGATCTCTTCATTTTCCTATGGTTTTGGAAGGTTTATTATATTGCGTTTGTGCTTATAGTTTGGATTCTTTGGCTTATGGTTGATGTTTGTTTTATTTTGGAATAAAAACCCATATTGGGAACCCAAAATAAAAGTCACGTTCTAAGCTTCGTGCTGTAGATAAGAACGGTGACCTTTTGTTTACTTGAAATTACCCCTGTAATTGGAAGAAAAATGTAGGGGTGACAGCCATGAAGTCTCATTGAATACCAAAGACAAAAAACTTCATCTGTCCTTAGCCTAGTTAGAATAGAGTTGCTTGTGGTACTTGGGTTGCGAAGTGAAAGACATTATTATCGTGGCCATAGTCGAAGGCATGAGAAGCTGGTCGGACCACCAAGTGTATATAAAAGAAGAGTGAAAGCCAGCTGAACCTGTCAGTGTATATGTAGAAGGAATTGATTTTTCTTGATGTACCTAACCTTTTACATTTTTCATATTTTGAGGGGTCTGTGGATTGGCTTGGTTTGATTCTGAAAATCCCCGTGCAAAAGAAATAAGTCGGATGAAACTTTCTGCTGTAGCTGCCTCATCAGGAAAAAAATATGGAGCTCCAAAATATGTGGAACTTACAGACTGAATCAAAAAACCTGTCGCCAGAACTTTTAACTATGCTTGGGAGGGGTTCAAACATGTATGTGGCGATTATGATGTGAGCAATGGAGGTGCTGTTACAATGTCGGTTGAGACAGCAGTGTGGATCAAAATTTTGATTCTCACACTCATATTTTAAATCAACAGTACAACACATCCACAATAAAACTATTCTGTTGCTGCTAGCGTAGTCAGGGGGAGAGTTCTTAGATTGAGCGATGATTGCCCTCGCTCAACCTTGGTTGTCCTCAGTTCCCCCCCATGGGCTTGAGATTTATCATAAAGGCACGTTTCAGGTCTGCATTATACTACGGCTACAGGTTGATTCAGGAAGAGGAAATTGGAGGCAAAAAAAATGTTGAATGTGGCAAAAACGGCTTTGGAATCTGCCATGTGTTTTTTCTATCTATCCGGACAATTTTTTCCGATAGAAAAAGGGTTATAGTTATGAGAAAAAAAAACCTAAACATTCTCCTGTAGTTTGTATCTTTTCCTTCAACCGTGGATTTAAGACAGCGAACTCGTTTGTTAATACAGGACTATCTGATGTGCATCTATGCATCAGACTTTTGGTGTGTTTGCTGAATTTGTTCAAATATATATCAGGTTCTGAATTAATGAATGCTAATCTTGCACGCAAGCCTCGGGTTTTTTGTGTTACAACTCTGATAGTTGGATCAGTACAGCAGATAAATATAGGTACAGGGAAATACAAATTGCCTTCCAGAGCAGTATGGCACATTAAGCCCTCTGCAAGGTTGCAAAATGTGCTGTATTAAAAGTATGGAGCTTTTCGATTGCTATTGTTTGGATTTTTTTTGGAGACCATAACTTCCTCAGAAAAGAACTTGTTTGAAGGATGAATGGTACACTCTTTTGCCTTGTTATTGAAAACTAGTCACTCTTTCTAAATCCTCTTTCTGACTCCACTTTTGAAATTTCACTGGGCTAGTTGAAGGCTTGAAAAATAGTTATTTTTACTTGGTATTATAATCATCGAAGATAGTAGATAACGAATAAAAATATTTGAGGTACGTACAATTTGATCGAAGACATAGATTGGTAGCTATGTATTGGGATTTTATAGTTATTCAATTACATGCAAGGATCCATTATTTTAGTGTAATGCGGATATGATTAGATTGTAAAAATCGGAAAGAATAAAAGTATGAAGAAGATATTTGAAAAAAAAGATTAAGTGTCTTTTATAATAGATAACGAAGGAAGAGGAGTGAGATTAAGAGTTAAACATTGAAGCGGGAGATGTGCAAATACACACGCCATTGTTGGGGAAGAAGTGATTATAGATAGGATAAAATGTATTTTTAACGCTTATAGAGGACATGATTTAGAAACGAAGTTATGAAAGTCATAAATATTAGCGGCAATACAAGGTTAGATATAGTTCACGTTATCACTTTATTACGGAATACAGCTTGGTTGGTTTGGTAATTTGTGCCACCCATATATGTTTCCTACATTCAATTGGCAATATCATTATTGTTGTTTAATCCTCCTTGTCTCAGCGTTTCAATTATAACATTATTTGACGATTATTACTGTATCCTTGTTTCTCAAAATACCAATGCACATGCTTTTTTTAAAAAAATATTTATGTCCTCTTTACTGCGTATGTTTTTAAATCAGAATTTGGCTTTAAACATGTGTTGGTTGAGCGAGGGACTTTCAAAATGATTTGTCGAACTCGTTGTGCGTTATTACCTTTCCAACCCCAAATTACGATTTAGTATGCGTTAATTGAGTCAAAGGTATTCAGGCAAAAATTAACTTTTACTTGGTTTTGGTACGTTTACCTTTTTTGGCTGACCATTGTTTAAAATTACATCAAATATGCTTGTTGATGTTATCGTCATACAATTAAGGGGCAAAAGGATAAGAAATAACTTAGGGGTGTGCAAAAGCCATCATATAAATCATATATTATACGTTAGAATGACAAGAAGGTCTAAAAGCAAACGACGTCGTTGAGGTGAATGGGTTTGGCTGTAAACGATGATTTTAGCACGGGAATCCTAGGTTGAGGCCGTTAGAAGGACGACGGAGGAAGTTTAAGATGAAGCCGTAGGCGTCCTAGTGAGACTCAATGTTCGAACGACCTCTAATTTCATGGCTCAGGATTGGAAGGATGAATGCAACATCGGCGGACCGCGTAAATATTCCTCTCTATATGAAAAACTTGTTGATTATGGTATTTGGGCAATTTTAAAAATAGTTGATCTAATATTGTTTCAATGAAAATTAAAAAAAGCACCTAAAATAATGTAGTAGTCATTTCATTTCGTATTGTTGTTGGTACATGAAGTTAGTTAGTAAAAATTAGATTTTTTTTTTCATGGGAATGCTGTGCTGATGCTTATTTGGTTCTAAATTAAATTGTTTTAAAATAGGGGAGGTGTTAAACTAGTATTTGACTCCAAAATGGTTGTTTATGCAAATGAAGAATAAAGAAGCAGCTAAAAATTATTATTCCATAGACTCGATCTGAGTTCCATTTTTATCTAAATTCTTAGTTAGACATGGTTCCTTATTTTCTGTTGTAACTGTTTAGATGGAGTAGTTATATGGATATAAAAGGGGTTTATGGTAGGTTATGATCATAATATTCGAATCCTATGAAGACTACATTAGAGTGACACTGCTCAAGAGGATTCATATGGCTTCAATTACTGGGGACGGGTTTGTGGTTGATTCTTTAATGCATTTCAAATTATATTACACTTTCAGCCATACAACACGAGAGAAACGGGTGTTATCGAGAGCCCCTGTGAATATTTGGAAGTCTAATATATGAATGCACTCTTATCATGAATTTGAGAAAGAAGGAGGAGTGGTGGGATATAAGTTTTCATGGAAGGTGAAGAGTGACCGACTTCAAAATTAATGGTGATGATTCGTCAAATACAGATTTTGTTTATTATTTATAGTAATGTTAAAATCAAAGTGGAAAAAGAATTAAGCTTAAAAGGAAGATATTTCGATCATCCATCTACCAAATTTCCTTGTTGTTCTTATTTATAGTGGAAAAATTCATTAAATATAATATGGTATTGATTCGTCCAACCACAAATTGCCTTTTTTTCTTCTTCTTATTTATTAGTATTTTCCTAACTTAGAAGTGGAAAAATTCATTAAATTATTTTACCATATGATTAATCCAACCACCAAAATTGTCTTATGTTTAATTCTTATTTTATTTATTTCTTAGAATTCAAAGTGGAAAATCATTAAATCTAGCTTACAATTATTTGATTCATCCGACCCCCAAATTTCTCTTGGTCGTCTTCTTATTTATTTCTATATCTTTAATTCGGAGTGGAAAAAATTATAAATATCTTGCTTTTATTGTAGTAATTATGAGTATATCTGACATGGAAAAGTTGAAAAAATTCATTAAATCTAACTTGTATCTACAACCAATAATTCCACTTTCAAAATCGCATTTGTCCCATCCACACTTCCAAAATCACTATTTTGGTTGTGAAAACTACTGGCTGTTAATTAGTTAAAATAAAGAAAAAAGCTCAAGACATGATTTTGTTTGATGCTTTCTAAGCTTTTAAATAGTAAGGACATTTATAATTAATAATTGGAGAACATTTTAAAATGTATCCTATATTTATTAGAAGTCACAATGAAAGTTCATTGAACACTAAAATAATTCTAATACAAAGTAGGTCCCACATAAAGTCTTACTCACACATGTAAACTTGAGACTGAATACACCATATGCAAAAAAACATTTTTAATAGAGATTTTCTTTTATTTAGTAAAGAAAATTCTGTTAATACATCAGTCTTCTCGTTTGTTGTTCTTCTTTTTTATCGTGTTCACTTCTTACAGTTCTTTTACTTCGATTTTTCTCAAGATTCCAGTGGTCGATAATTGATCGGATCAGAAAAAAGTAGGTCATCACATTACTTTCATATACTCATTTTCTTCCAAGAATAGAATTGTGCCATTTTCTTTTCTATCTCAATTCAAATCGAGGTAAAATTTACTTTTTTCCCTATTTGATTTTGCCTCATTGATCGTTCATGTTATGAAATATTATATGGTTTGATTAGTGTAGCATTCGGTGCTTCCTTTCCACCGTCCTAGCCTGGGTAAATAGAGTTGCTTGGTACTTGTTGCGGGGGGTGGGGGAAGTGAGTTGATAGGTATCCCCTGAAATTTAGTCGAAATGCACGCAAACTAAGCCTGAAACACCACTCTACTAAAAAACAAGATTTGAAAATTGGAGTAATGTTTTCTCGTCGTCCTTTTAGATCTATTTCTTGTGGACAAGTTTAGCCTTGTTTGTATTCTATGATGTGGCGTAGTTTGCTGAAAGTTGTTTTACTATGTTGAATTTGGATTATTTTTTTTGCCCTTCGGAAGTTGGATATGGAGATACAAATTGCCACATTTTTTTCCTCTTGCGGAAACCCCCTATTAATCGGAAGAAAAATGTAGTGGTGTGAAAGCTGATGAGGGGTGGATAATTGCATTCCTACCTTAGTATGCTTATCATTAGGTTATTCATCAAAAAGAGGGGAAACATGAGTATCAGTTCTTCACAAGCGTTTTTTTGACCTTCTAGGTCATACATAGAAGAATTGCTTTTGAGGAACCTAACCGTTTCAATTTTTATGTTTTTAAGGTGTGAGGTACTGGATTCGATTGAGAAATCTTCATGCAAAACAAATAGCCAGATTGAAGCTTCTGCTTTTGTACCCTTTTTGGCTTTATCAGAAAAATACCGGGGGGGCTCCGACATGTGTGGGAGACTTGTAGATTTTTGGAAATCAAAACTGTCGCAAGTTTTTTATCATAAGTTGGCAAGGGCCAAACATTGTCTATTCAAGGTTAGTGGGGATGAAACAATGCTAGGGTTCTGGTTGCAATGGAGTGGATAACAGAAGGTTGGTTCAAATGGTCTCCACACTGATATTCATAAACCAGCCAGGGTAATCACATCCACAGTAAACTATTCTGTTGTGTAGCGTAGTTGTGAGGAGAGTTTCTCGTGAGCGTGATTGATGCCCTTTGATCAAGCCTGGTTGATCCATCAATTCCCCACACTGGCTTGTGATTTGGATGAGTGGACAATTGACTTGAGTAGGTTTACCATTGGACAAGCATTTGCTCAAGGCTCTTTTGGGAAGCTCTATAAACGGAATATAATGCCGTGAAGATGTTCAATAAAGCTTCTAGAGAGGCCAGATCATGCTCTTGAGAAGGCTCACTTTATAGAGCAGCAATTTCAACATGAGGTCAGGATGCTAGCAAATTTAAAGCATCCAAATATCATACAATTTGTTGGTGCATATCGTAAAACCATGGTGTTATGCATTGTGACTGAATATGCAAGCGGAGGATCAGTGCGTCAGTTCCTCGCGAAGCGACAAAACCGAGCTGTGCCTTAAAGCTAGCAGTTAAGCAGGCCTTGGATTGGTCAAAGGGATTGAGTATGTGCATGGTCATGAATCTCTTACATTCGAGACGTAAATCTACAATCTATGATTGCTGCTGACAAGTCAATCAAGATTGCAGCTTCGGTCTTGCTCGGATTGAGGGTGCGACTAAGAATGACAACAGAAACTGGCACTTCCCGCTGGATGGCTCCGTAAGCCCATCTAGACTCTATATCAGCCTTGGTCAAATCTGTTTTCTTGATCCTGTTTGAGCTTATTGCAAAATCCTATATTAGAATAACGGCTCTTAAGGCCTGTTATCCTAGTCTTTTAGGCTATTATTTTCTCTGTCTGCTTACTTTCGTATTTATTTTGTTTTTAAATTACTTTTGTTTATGTGTTTTCTTTAGTCCAAACATCTTCTCGGGACACAACCTCTCTTCTTGCTAAGGATGCCAAGGGTAAGGTCTGCTTTCTCTCTACCCACCCAAACCCCCATTTAGTGGGGATTTCCAAGGGTATGTTGTTGGAAGCTGTTGAATTCTCTTTATTGAATATTTTTTTTCTAAAACTGAAGTGAAAACATCGAGGTTAAAGAGTTGATTGACCTTACTCTCTTCAATTCATTTCCATCCTTTCCTCTTCCTTCTTGTCATGACTTGTCACTTGATTCAGTTAGACACATTTAAGGGTGCTCTTAGTTTGTCAATAAGAGTAGGTTTCCAATCTCCCAGTGACAAAACAACCAGGGGTACTCTTCTCCAATATGCCTAAACCTGAAACCTTGGTGGTATCGTTACCTTAAGTCGAGATGTCCCTGCAAGTTGGATTGGATTCCATTTCAAAATAAGTAAAGTTCGTTTTCTGAAAAGGGTCAAGACATTTAACTAACCTCAGTGATTTCACTTACTGTGTGTCTGGGATATGAACCACAATTCTATCTTTTCGAATATGTAAAGGAAATTCTATGGGTCTACTTATCTCTTTCCTCCTCCTTTCGGAGTTCGATCTATCTGCATCGTCTTTAGCATTACCTCTTTCTTCAAAGCAGTAAGCTATTTTAGAATAATGTGGGTTAAAATGGGTCCACTTGGCCTATGCAGTGGTATTAGTTTAGGGTTTTCTTAGTTAGGACTTCTGACTGAATCTGCTGGAAAGGGTAAAACGTAAAAATGCAGCTCAAGTATGGGGCGTTACAAGATAAAGTAAGTTAGATTAATCAATCGTATTGAGTTGTTCGAGCTTTATTTCCAAAGTAAATTGGAAATGAAATTTTTTTCCATGACATTCATGAGATTTAGAGTGCCTTCTGTGGAAACAACCGAACTCGTCTGGTTTGACAGTTGTTGATGAGTCGTTTCCTCCAAGGCAATCGCTTCGTAACTTCGTCCTCCCATTTCAAGGAAGCTCAATCTGGAAGACAACCATCCTCTCTCTCTCTTTTGTTTTTTTCCTTTTGGTTCATTTCTTTAATTTCTTCATTCATATTCGGACAGCTGTATGTGTTTTGGGCTAGATCTGTTTATGGTTGGTTTGCTTTTTTTAGACCCAACTTTTAATTTTTTTTATTTTTTTAAAGAGACTGGGGGAGGGACGAAGTATTCCCTTTTAGTTTCTCTGAGAGTGGAAAGAAGTTCATTCTGTCTTCGATGTTTCTAGATGATTCTAAAGGGCCTTTGCAGAAAACTAGACGCTACACATGATATGAAATTTCGCCGTTGAGTTACGACATAACGTTTTTCATCATTAGTACAATCCTCTCTGAAAGGTAGAAGCGGAATATTTGGCTCAACTTCTATGATCTAAATTAATTTATCGGACTTCATGGAGGATGGAAGATGACCATTTTCCTTAGAGACCTCTTTAAAGCATAATAAGTGACACGGTGATGTTTTCTAATCTACCACAATTCTGTGGATTCTGCATTGAGTTTGCTACATGGACTTGTTCCATCGTAAGAACTATTCAATCCGCTATGGAAAAGGTAGAAGTGGAATACTTAGCTTACTCTCCTCATAGTTAAAATCATAAAGCGAACCATGGTGTGTTGTAATGAAAGCTGGGAGGGAAAATACAGTTATGGAAAAGTAAATAAATGCATTACCAATCTTACAAATTTAGTAGTCTTTTCATGAAGTCCGAATCATTGTTTGAAAACCTCCAATGATATTAAGAGTCGTCTTATTAGAAGCGCAGACACCTGTTTTGGGAAGCGAGAAGCCGAAAACGCGCTGAGGACTCGCTTCACGGAATCGAAGCGTGAAAGTGAAGCGCACATTTTTTAAAAAAAAAGCGACTTTAGAATAAAAATAAAAAATAGTAAAACTCTATAGATAGATTTTTTTTTTTGAATCAATAATACTCATGAATAAGTCCTACATATAAAACAAAAATCAAAACATAATTAGATCACCAAGACTCAAACCCCATTTTTTTCAACAAGATCCTCAACTCTCAAGTGCCATAACCAAGGGTTCTACTTGGTCATCATCTTCTTCATCATCAGAAAGGCTCATCAACGAGGTTTTCGACTCGACTAGAACCTTCCAACTCCTCTTTCCTTGCCCCTAAAGTACTCTCCCCTAACATTAAAAATATTCTCCTCAACAAACCACTTGCCATTGAAATGTCACCCATAATGAGACTTTCGCCTTCGTACAACTCTCACTTGGTGTCTTGTGTGGCTCCATTCAACCATTCATTTGCCTCACCAATACTAGCCAACAAATTGGATCAATGGGTCATAACGAGCATTTCACGACGCCCAGATGTTCTATTATCTTTGAATGAACACTAGAACATTGAGAGGCGTATCAACTCAGGCCTATTTCTCTTTTTAACTATGAATCTGGGACCCATAGTAGCAAGTAATTACCAGGGTTGACTGGGGCTGATTCAGGTCTCCATTAAATAGTAAATATGTAATTATGTAATAAGTTTCTTCTTCACATTTCAAGCACGCTCCCTTTCTCTCACAATCGGATGCGCTACAAGTTAAACTTTGCATCTCAATACGCACACTGTTGCAAGTTTGGGAATATGACCAGAATTGATCCAACACCATTCCCACTGTAGAAGAGTAATTTTTAAAAAAGATTAATAACTAATGTTGAAGAGGCGTTAAATACAAATTAAAATAATACATTCTCCAGCTCGTGACCTCAAGATTCTAGCTCTGATGGCCGATTCAATTTCATGCCAATTAGGCCTCCACTTTCATGTAAACACCCAAAATCGACAAACTCCATGGAGGTAATTTGAAGCAAAAGTGCAGCAGAATGGCTATAGAAGTAAGTGAAGGCGAATGGGCTATAGATCCTTTCTCGCTCAAAATCCTTGCGCTTCATGTTTTAAAGCACACTATCCGAAAGTGCATGGCTTCAAGCAGTAATCCCCTACTTCAAATTTCTTTAAGAGATGGGCTTTGAACGAAACTGCGGAGCTATGTGGACACACGAGGAAATCATGCCCCGTCCTCATGCCCTAAACTTTTCAATAAACTTGCTAATCATGAAGCAAGAAGAATGCTCAATTTCCATAACATTTTACCTTAATCACGCCCTTTATACTCTAAATCAATCCCATTTTTTTCAGTAAGATCTATAATGCACTTCATCTAATGCACGTGCCCCATCCCAATAGTTCTGCTGCGGCCCGACTTTAACCTTTCATGACGTCCTTACTACCCCAACAATCTTCATCTCACACCTCCTATGAGGAGTGAGCCGTCTATACTCCTCCTACGCCCTCCTCACAGTCCAATTCATCTTAGTCTCACATCCCTCCTCTTTTGGCAACATGGAGGCCACTCCTGACTTGTCCATGATATCTCCATTCTTAATCTTGTCCTCTTAGGTATGACCCACAAATATCTAACCTCAATATTCTCATCCCAACGATTTTTCTTTTCTTCTTATGACTAAGATTTCTTATAAGCCACACTTTGCCCCCATACTCGATGTCGAACGCAGATTTTTTCGTAGTTTGTGTCACCGTTTTAGTTTTTTTGTTTTATTATATATATATAAATATATATATATATAGTATATATATATATAAGAGATATATATATATATCTGATTTCATCTCTAGATCTATACACAGTGCGAACAAGTCGCCCATCCTCTCACGGTCCTTTATACTACCGTGAGACCGCCGCCCGCCCATAACATAAAATTTTTTTCAGACCAATGAAAGGTTTAATGCATGTTCGCCGCACCGCGGACCCTCATCTTTTGAAAAGCTAAGACTTAACCAACTAAGCTACACAAAATTTAGAGTAGCACTTTGTAACTGAGAAAGTCAAAGAAGAGGGGGGTAAAAACTGAAGACAGAAGAAGGGGGAAGGATGCTCTACTCCTTTTTTTCCTCTTTTTTTTCTCCTTGTAAATCACATTTTTTCCAAGTAATCCGCCCCTGCCCATACGCCATATAATATGGATCACAGTTACCTTTAGTTGCTGAAGAATAAGTATATTTAAACCTTTTGGATTTCTTCAACTAGAACTCATCACCTCCAAGATGATAGGAAAAACAAAGCATTAATCTAATTTAGTGGCAGGGTGTCCACATGGCTGATTTGGCCAAGTCCTGTTCATATGTATTAATGAAACGCCATTCTGTTCATATTTATTATGATACGCCAAACTAATTTAGAAGCAGGTATATGGTATGTAAGAATATATTTTACAGTTTGTGTTATGTGTTACGGTGCTTGTATAGGCTGACTGTTTTATTAATTCATGCATTAGTACCTGATTATCATACTGTTGAAAATTTATTGATATCTATTGGATGATCTCCTTGGTTGGCACAATCTGATTCAGAAAAAGGAAAATGATGCGCAATGTTGTTAGCAATAGCATCTGTGTTTTGTTGTGGATGTCTAAGCGTTTGACTTTGTTTTGTAGGGAGATTGCTCCAGCAGAACCGATCATACCCCCAGAAAGTTTGATGTTTATAGTTTTGGCATTGTTCTGTGGGAGCTCATAAACAGGGTTGCTTCCTTTACCCGAGCAGACTCGCTTGCAGGCCGCTTTGCTGTTGTCAACAAAGGCGCCGTCCAATAATCCCCAATGATTGCTTCCTGTCCTTATCTAATATCATGACCTGTGCTGGGATTTTGACCCCATAATATACCAACTTTCTCTCCCCGTTTCAAGATGCTTGAGGCGCTGAGAATAGAAATCATGACTAATGTCAGAAGTGCAACGTTTCAAGGTCCGTCCTCGTCCTAAACGGCTACGGGAAGATAAAACTGGAGGCAAAAGACATGAATTGAAAACGTGATTTTGAGTTAATAATTTATCCTATCGATAAGGCATATCTCTCTTACCAATCCCGTACTCCAAAGTAGATGCAGGCGTCTCTCGCTCCGCTCCAAATCGCACACTAGTATTTACAACCTTTTAATAGAATCGAGCGTAGACGAAGCTAAGCCCCATGCCTTCCTCTCAATCTCTTGTCAGATAGAAAGGGTTATAAGTTATGGCGAAAAAACTAAACATGTCTATGTTGTAGGTTGGTTTCTTTCTTTTCAACCTGGGATTTAAGACAACGACTAGTTGGCTTGCTGAATTTGTTCAAAGTTGTATCAGGTTCTGAATTATATGAAATACTCATCTATGCTTGCAGCCTTGTTTCCTTTGTTACACTCTGATAGTTTTATCAGTGCAGCACACATTGTGATATGTTTTAGGGCCTATCGGAAACAACCTCTCTACTTTTACATGGTAAGGGGGGGGGTAAGACTGTGTACACAACACCCTCTTCAAACTCAACTTGTGCTGGTAGGGTTTGTGCTGGAGAGCTACGGAGTTAAGATGAATCCCAGTTATAAGAACAACAGATGTTGAAAGGCTTACAATCGCTAATGTCAACGACCTATATATTCATGGCTCTTGATGAGAAGGATGAATGCCAACATTGATAACCACCGCTATATCTCTTTCTCTTTTATATATATATATATATATATATACATATAGTTGTTATTAAATCGTTTTTCTCGTCAGTTTGCTGACTATGTTATTTTGATCTTTTATTCTCTTGGCAATTTTAATTATGAGCTTGCTAACTTGCAGTTGGCTTCAACATAGTTGTTTGTTTCAATGCAAATTAAAAAAGCACCTAAAATTAAACATATAGACTCATTGTAGAGATTCATTTCATTTTGTAATTCTTGTATGTTTGTTGGTATATGAAGTTAGTTAAAAATTAGTTGTTGTTTTTTCGTGGGAATGTTGTTGCTGATGGTTTATTTTGGTTTTTCTGAATATCAAGCGGTTTTCCATGTATGGCTTGTTTTAACACCACAACAAGACTACAAAATGATTGTTGTTTCAAATGAAGAGTAATTAAGCAAGCTAACTTTTATTGATCCCTAGGCTTTTTTAGAAGTTCCCTTTTTTATCTAATTCTTAGATGTCGATGTGTTTTTTTCTATCTTCATGTTGCTTGTACTATGTTTTATGAGTACTTGATATTGGTGAATTCTCCCTAATTTCAGTTGAAATTTTATTAATGATGTTATTACCAATTCCAACTACGGGTAACAAAGGGGTCTATGGTAGGTTATAGTCTGATTATGCTAAGCCTATGAAGACTAAGTTAGAGTTGCCATGGTTAAGAGGCTTTCCATTTAGACTGTAATTACTTTGGGATTCTTTAATGGCATTTAGTGCGGGGTTGATTCTTTAATGGCATTTCGAATTATACTACACCTTGAGCTATACATGACTAGAGAAAAGGGTAGACTTTCCTTGTGAGTATTTAGAAGTATGATATATGAAATACACTTCTTATCATGAGTTTGAGAAAGAAGGCGGGTGGTGTGATATAAGTTTTTAGTGAAGGGGGAAGTGTGTCATTCAAAATATAACCGATTTCGTCCAATCACTAATTTTATTTTATTTTCTGCATGTATAGTAATTTCTAAATATTATTAGTGTTTCCTTAATTGAAAGTGAAAAATTCATCAATTCACATACGATATTGATTCGTCCAACCACAAAATTTGGTCTTTTTTTTTTTTTCTTTCGTATTTATTTAGTATTTGTCCTTAAATTCAAGTGGAAAATTCTTAATTCTAAGCTTGCAATATTCTGAGGTTTTCCACCACCAAATTCCATCTTGCCTCTTCTTATTTGTTACTACTATCTTTATTCAAAGTGGAAAATTATTAAAACTAGCTTTTTGTTTATTATGAATTATATTCCTTAAATCAAAAGGGGAAAAATCATTAAATCTAACCAATACAGTCACATTTGTAGTATGGACCTTTTTCTCTACACTCATAAATCTCATTTGTAGTGTGAACTCATAAATCCATTTGTAAGTAACACTTTTTTCTTTTAAAAATTTTGAAACCAAAAGTATATAATAAAAAACACAATTTCCTGTGTTTGGAATGTTCAAACAATTGAATAAACCATAATTCAACAAAGGTCAACATGAAAATTTATCGAACAATGCTAATACAAGTAGTCCCTATATAAAACACGTATCACACATGTAAAGTCGTACTCATACTTACTCTCATCTATGGTGTTTCTTTTTTTCTCGTGTTACTCTCTTAGTTTTTACTTCGATCATCCTTTCTTCAAGATCCAGTAGTCTTAAAATTGATCGGCGTTCCGGAAAACAAGAATCATAATCACAATCGAGGTAAATTTAAATTTCCTTTTTTTCTCCTTTTATTTGCCTTTGATCGTTCATTTTTATGAATATTCGGGTTTTAATATAAAGTTTAATACTATGTGGGCTTCTTTCCCATCGTCCTAAAAGGCCTTGTTAAAGAGTTTGTTTGGTACATGTTGGTGGAGGAAAGTGGACAGGTATCCCCCGGAATCATCGAGGTGATGCCAGCTATCTCGTCTGCACTGTTTATGATCTTGCGAAGGCTCACTTTATGGAGCAGCAATTTCAGCATGAGTCGCGATGTTGGCAAGCATCCAAAATATACGATTTATTTGGTGCATGTCTTAAAGTGGCCCTGTGTCGTTATTGTGACTGAATATACAAGAGGAGATCATGTGTCAGTTCACTGCAAACCAGCTGTGCCATTGGAAGTTAAGCTGTGGAAGCTGGTCTTTGATGTGGAGCATGTGCATTGCGAATCTTATTCATCGAGCTCTAAAATCCGACATCTACTGATTGCTTGCTGACAAGTCAATCACGATTGCAAGATTTGGTGTTGCTTCGAATTCAAGTGGACAAGACGCTCGAGCAGATGAGACTGAAATCATGAACTGATTATTTCAGAAATGTCGTCATTTCAGGTGCTTGCCCCCTCGTCCTACGCTACACAGGAAGAGGAAACTGGAGGCATAAGATGTTGAGATTGGTCAAAATCTTTTTTTTCATAGGAATTTAGTAATACTACATACACAACAAATATGTGAAGTAAAACATTTAAGCTTCTTGATAGAGTCGTTTCTTCTATTAGATTGTGAATGAGCAATAAGAGATTATATGTGAAATGATATAAGATATTATGTAACCCTTTTCATTATATCGATCGAGCAGTGTTAATGGAGAAAATTTACACAAAGAGGGCAAATGCTCAATGAAATAGTTGAGGTGTGTACATATTTGCTAATCAACACTATATTTTACATAATGTCATAGATTAGTGCCTTATTAAATCAGGATTTATTTACATGAGACATGATTCTAAAATCTTATTAAATTAATTATTACTATCAAGTTATTCCCAAGCGTTTTAGGAATATTGAAGTGGATGTTTTTATATAGTAGAAGAGATAAAATAATTAAGAATAGAAGCTTTCATAATAAAGTGAGACCGACTTTTCGTGAAGAATAAGATGAGAAAGTGAGATTGAAATATTCAGAATATATAAAGAATATGCAGATATGCAATGCCCCAATGAAAAAGTGTGATAAGTTGGCTATAATGAGTTTAAGGAGAGATAAAGGCCCAAAAATTTTGAGAAAAGGTCTATTCTTAAAAAAGGGCTCGTAAATACGCCCAAAATGAAGCGTTAAAAAAATGGAGGTGAGTATATACGTGAAGGTTTCCAACCATTAAGGAGGTCCTCATAATGACAATTTTTGTGCTTTTCGTTTCGTGCGCCAGTCCATGGGTTAATACAAAGCAACGAAAAATTGTGAACTTTAACTATTTTCAAAAGAGCTTTGTAATGCGTTAATAATTTATTAAAACAATGGTGTGAGTGTACTTAAAGTTTCCTAACTAATATACGAGGTCCTCATAATTTTTTTTAAGAAAAAAAAAAACATCAGATGCTCAAAATTCCAAATCGAAATCAATGGGCTATATCCATCACAAAAGATTGAAAAATTTAAGAAAGTCGAACAAGGGCCTGTAATATAGAAATGGGCGTTATATAGTGGTGATTATATGTAAAGGTTCTCACTCATAACAGAGATCCTCATAAAGGTTTTTATAGAGGAAAAAAATTTGGGGCTCCTAGCGCAAATCCATGAACTATGGTGGCATGAAAATCGGCAAAATGGGATATAACTCGCTTCCAGGGCTCGTTTGATCTTGAGCCATGGTCTTTTTGGCTATCAGGTCCCACCTGGCTCCATAGTTAACAAACATCCTTAATACCGAACATCCAACGAAATTTAGGCATAAAAGACGACGAATTCGGTCACCAAAATTTATGGACTAATAACACATGAAAAATCGGTCAAGAGGGGGTGTGGGAGTGGTTTACCTTCTTTGGGGGCTCATTGACGCTTCAAAATAGACCGTTTTTGGCCGTATAGGGCTAACTTGCTTTTTGTTGCCTCCCGCAACTACTCTTAAACGGGCGTCAACAAAAACTTTGGGCAAAAAAAGACATCGAAATTTTGGATCATCAAAAAAGATCGTGGACTATAGCACAAGAAAATTGATAAAATGAGGGGTTTACCTGCTCCAGGGATCAGTTGACCTTCAAAATAGTCCGTTTTGGGCGTCAAGGCCAACTGACTCCCTAGATAACATCTTAACGGACGTGCACAAAAAATTTTGGCAAAAGAGAGATCAAAATTCTGGATCATAAAAAATTCTATAGTACACGAAAATGGGCAAAATTGGGTATACCTGCTTCTGGGCTCATTTGACCTAGAAAATAGATTGTTTTGGTGTCAGGGACAACTAGTTTCATAGCTAATTTCTTAACAGACGTCCAAGAAAAATTTGGGCAAAAAATACATCAAAAATCCGAATCATAAAAAATCCATAGACTATACCACAAAAAAAATCGATAAAATCAGGGGTTTACGAGCTTGGGGACTTGTTTGACTTTCAAAATAGGTCATTTTGACCGTCACACACAACTGACTCCTTATCTAACGTCTTGACAGACGTCCACACAAAAATAGGGCAAAAAAGACGTCGGAATTTTGGATCACCGAAAAAATCATTGACTATAGCACAAGAAAATTGGTAAAATGTGGGGTTTGCCTTCTACGGGGTTCGTTTGACTTTAGAAATGGAGCGGTTCATCCTGCAATGAAAAAAGTGCATTTTCAAGTTCAAACGAGTCGCAAAGCAGGCAAAGAAAGATCTTATTGATTTTCGTATGCTATATATAGCCCATGAAATTTTTTTAATCAGAAAATCCCGTAAAAAAATGGCCAAATTTTTTTCATGGACGTCTGTTAAGACCTTAGAAGTGGAACCAATTCGTTCCGCGAGGAAAAATGGTGCATTTTCAAGTTCAAACGAGTTCCAAAGAGGGCATAGGTAGATTTTACCAATTTCCGTATGCTATATATAGTCCATGAATATATTCACATTTGTAGTATGACACTTTTATCTACACTCATAAATCTCATTTGTAGTGTGAACTCATAAATCTCATTTGTATTAATTTTTTTTCTTTTAAAATTTGAACTAAAAGTATATAATAAAAACACAATTTCATGTGTTTGGATGTTCAACTGAAATAAACCATAATTCAAGGGTCAAAATGAAATTTATCAAACAATTCTAATACAAGTAGTCCCTATATAAACTCGTACTCACACATGTAACTCGTACTCATACATTATTCTCTCTGTGTTCTTTTTTTCTCGTGTTACTTCTCTTAGTGGTTTATCGATCTTTCTCAGATCTACTTTTTTTTCCTCAGTAGTTCTGAAAATTGATCCGGCGTCGGAAAACAAGTAGAGTCGAGAATACAATCGAGGTAATTAAAATTTAATTTTTTCTTCTTGATTTGCCTTTGGAATGTTCATTTTTAGACGATTTGGTTTTAATTAAAGTTTAATACAGGTGATTTCTTTCCCATTGTCCTAAGCCTTGTTTAGAGTGAGTTGTTTGGTACATGTGGTGGAGGAAAGTGACAGGTAATCCCCCGGAATAAGTCGAGGTGATTGCCAGCTATCTCTTCCTGCCACTATTGTTTTATCTTGCGACACCTCACTTTGGTGGAAGACAGCAATTTCAGCATGAGGCTCGCGATGTTGGCAAATTTAAAGCATCAAAATATTATAAAGATTTGTTGGGATGTCGTAAAGCCAATGTGGCGTGTATTGTGATGACTATAATAGAGGGGGATCAGTTGGTCAGTTCCTGCAAAAAACCAAGCCTGTTGCCATTGAAGTTTAGCTGTTTAAGCTGGTCTTGGATGTGGAGCATGTGAGGGTCTGAATCTGATCACGAGATCCTAAAAATCCGACAATCTACTGATTGCTGCTGAAAAGTTCAATCAAGATTTGCAGACTGTGGTGTTGCTCGAATTAAGTGGACAGATGCTCGAGGCAGCAGGGAGACCAGAAATCATGACTGATAACAGAATAGGCGCGTTTCAGTGCTGCGCTCGTCCTACGGCTACAAGAGAAGAAGAGGAGGAAATACTAGAGGCAAAAGATGTTAAATTGGCAAAATCTTTTTTTCATAGGAGTTAGTAATATACATACAAAAAAAAAAAAATATGTGAAGTAAAACATGTAAGATCTGATAGAGTCGTTTTCTTCTATTGATATTGTGAATGAGCATAAGAGATTATATTGGTTGAAATGAGATAAGAGATATTATGTAATCCCTTTTTCCTTATCGAAGCCTTGAGGAGAAGAAAGAAAGTTACGCGAAGAGACAAATAGTTAATGAAAATACGTTGATGGGTGTACATTATTTGCAATCAACCACTTTAATTAAAATATTTAAATAAATATCATAGAGGAGCCGATTATAAATGGCTTTATTTACAATATGTTGTTAGACATGATTCTAAAATTTGTACTAGATTCATTATTACTAGCAAGTTATTCCAATAGTGTAGGAATATTGAAGGGAGAGGTTCTAGTATCGTAGAAGAGATAAAATAATTAAGAATAAAGATATTCACAATAAAGTGAGGACCGACCTTAGTGAAGATAAGATGAGAAAAGTGAGAAAGAAATAATCAGGTATGTGAAGAAAATATGCACAGAGCCATGCCCCCAATGAAAAAGTGCGATAAGTTGGATTTAGAATGAGTTTTAGAGAGATATAGGCAAAGAAGTTTTGAGAAAAATTACACGTGAAAAATAGGGGAAATTTGGCTATTATTAAAAAAGGGCATGAAATATGAAAATGGCGTTCAACAAATGAGTAAGTATAGTGAAGATCCTAACTCATTAAGGAGGTCCTTAAAAAAATTTTTGATGAAAAAATTTGTGTGCTTCGTGCGCCAGATCCATGGGTTAATACAGACGAAAAACTGCGAAATTTGGAAGATTCTTCAAAAAGGGCTTGTAATGCGGTAATAATTATTAAAAATGGTGTGAGTGTACTTTAAGGTTTCCTAACTAATTACGGAGGTCCTCATAGTTTTTTTTGAGAAAAAAACTTCAGATGCTCAGAATGTCAAATCAATGGGCTAATACATACAAAAAATTAAAAAGTTTAGGAGATTCTAAAAAGGACTGTAAATATGGAAATGGGTGTTAAAAATTAGTTTTAGTATACGTAAAGGTTCCCAACTCATAACATAATCAGTAGCGGAGCCAGGATTTTCAATAAGGGGTTCAAAATTCATAAAAATAGACACAGGAGTAGCCGAAGGGGGTTCGATACCAAGGTGGCTCCGCCCCTGATTAGAATGATGACCTTTTGTTCTATCATTATTGGAAGAAAGATGTAGATGTAGGGGTGAAAGTTCAATTTGGAGTTGTGTATCTCTTTCATTTTCTATGGTTTTGGGAAGTTTATCATATTGGTTTATGCTTATAGTTTGGATTCTTTTGGCTTATGGTGATGTTTTGTTTTATTTGGAAATAAAAAACCCTATATTTGGAAGAAAAACAAAAGGTGCAAAGTTCTTATTTCGTGTTGTCTGATAAGAAACGGTGACCTTTGTTTACTTGAAAATTTACCCCCTGTAATTGGAAGAAAAATGTAGGGGTGACATCCATGAGGTCTCAGGTTAATACCCCAAAGACAAAAACCATTAGGTGCACTTCTTTCCATTTATCCTAGCCTTGGTAGATTAGAGTGCTTGGTACTGTGCGAGTTGGAAAGTACATTAGATCGTAGAATTGTCGAGGGGCATAGCAAGCTGGTACCGACACCAAGTTTATACTAAAAAAAAAAAGAGTTGAAAGTAGGCTGCACTATCAGTCTATGTGAAGAATTGACAAAAAAAATGTGAATGGCAAAATGATGTTGAGTCTGCCCATGTGTATCTATCAGGCCCAATTTCTTTTCCAGATAGGAAAAAGGGTTATAGTTATGAGAAAAAACTAAACATTTCTCCTGTATTTTGTATCTTTGCCTAAACCGTGGATTTAAGACAGCGACTCCATTGTAATACAGATATTTAATGTGCAATTGTATATGCATGTCAGGATTTTGGCTGTGTTGCTGAATTTGTTCAATATATATCAGTTATGAATTCCATTTTTAAATTGCTCATCTATGCACCAGCCTCGTTTTTGGTTACCACTCTGATAATTGATCAGTACAGCAGATATATAGGTACAGGATAAATGATACAAATTGCCTCTAGAGCAGTATGGCACATCTAAAGCCTCTGGCAGTGGGCAAATGTGCTGTATTGAAGTATGGTAGCTTTCAGATTTTTTTTTTTTTTTCTATTGTTGGTGAGTTTCGGAGACCATAAACTATAGTGTATTTTTCTCATATTGTTGTGATAGGTGTCCTTAAAAAAAAAACGTCGAGGGTTATTGAAAAAAACGTCACAAAGACTTTCCAAGGTAGGGGTTACGATTTAACACACCACCCTCTTTCTGACTCCACTTTGGAACTTTCACTGGCTATTTGAAGGCTTGAAAATAGTTATTTTTACTTGGTATTATTACTCATCGAAGAGAGTAGATAACTAATCTAAATATTTGAGAACGTACAAATTTGATCGAAGACATAGATTGGTTCTATGTTTGGATTTTCTGTTCCAAAATAATGGCAAGGATCCATTAGTCTAGTGTAATGCGGATATGACTAGACTGTAAAAATGGAAAGTAAAATTAGAATAAAATATTTGAAAAAAAGGATTATAGTGATTTTTTATAATAGATGAAAGAAGGAAGCGAGGATTAAGATTAGTTCCAAACTATGAAGGGGACGATGTGCAACTACACACGCCATTGAGTGGGGAGGTAAACTCTCTTCCCTTCTCCTCCCTATCAAAATCGCGAGAAGTGTTTAAGATAGATAAAGTGCATTTTTAGCTTATAGCGGACATGATCTTAGAAACAAAGTTATGCAGGTCTAAATATTACGACAAAAAAAAAGGTTAGCTATAGTTCAAAGTTATCTCACTTTCTTACGGGAATAAGCTTGTGGTAATTTGGTTGCACATATATGTTTCTCTCATTTCATTGGCATATCACTTATTTTTGTAATCCTCCTTGTCTCAGCGATTCAATTATCACATATTTGCTGTTATTTATGGGATTCCTTTTTTCTCAAATATAATGCAAAGCTTTTAAAAAAAAAAATCATATGTCCTCTTTACTTCGTAGTTTTAAATCAGATTGCTTTAACATGTTGGTTTGAGCTCGAGTGTCTTTCAAAAATGACTTGTAACTCGGGGCCATATTTTACCCCGTTACAAACCCCCAAATACGATAGATGCAGCTAATTGAGTCAAAGTCTTCAGAAATAACTTTCACTTGGTTTGTACGTTTACCTTTTTTGGATCCCATTGATAAATTAATCGAATATGTGTGTTGAGTATCGTCATAAAATTTAGGGGTCAAAAGTATAAGAAAATAACTTATGGTGGGTGCAAAAGCCATCATATAAATCATATATTATACGTTAGAATGCAAGAGGTCTAAAAGCAAATGACGTCGTTGAGGTGAATGCTTTTGGCTGTAAACGATGATTTCGCACGGTGATTCCTAGGGTTTAGATGTAGAAGACGAAGGAGTAAGATGAAGCCGTAGTGAGAAACAGCAATTCGAACGACCCTAATTATGATACGGATGAGAGGATGAATGCAACCTCGGGACCGCGTAATTATTACTCTCTCTATATGAAAACTTGCGATATGTTATGGAGCCATTTTAAAAAATAGTTGATCTCGATCTTGTTTCAATGCAAATTAAAAAAGCACCTAAATTCAATTGTAGATATCATCATTCGTTTGTTTGTTGGGGGGCTGTGGCTACATGAAGTTCGTTAAAAATCAGATTTTTTAGGGAATGTTGGGTGCGATGATGCTATTTTGGTGTCTGAATTCATTGTTTTAAAATATGGGCGTGTAAAATCTAGTAATTTGAACTCCAAAATGGTGTTGATGTCAATGAAGAATAAAAGAAGCAGCTAAAATTATGCATCCCTAGACTCGATTGAGTTCATTTTTATCTAAATTCTTAGTAGCAATGTGTTCCTAGCTTCTGTGCTTGTAATCTGTTTATGATGGAGTTGGATAAAAAGGGTTTATGCGTAGGTTATGATCTAATTATTTCTAATCTATGAAGACTAATTAGAGTGACACTGCTTAAGAGGATTTCCATTATGACTGAATTACTTGGGATCGTGTGTGGTGGATTTCTTGAATTGCATTTCAAATTATATTCACACGTTGAGCATACACCGAGAGAAAAGGGTAGAGAGTCCCCTGTGAATATTTGGAAGATATAAATATAGGAATGCACTTCTTATCATGAATTTGAGAAAGAAGGAGAGTGGTGGGGGATATAACGTTTTCATGGAAGGTTAAGATGTGCCGATTCAATATAATGGTGATCGTCCCAAATATAATTTTTTTTTTGATATTATTAGTAATGTCTAAAAATCAAAGTGGAAAAAAATGCATAAATCTAGCTTAGATATTTGTTCTCCATCTAAACTTTTCCTTGTGTTCTTATTTATAATGGAAAAATTCATTAAATATAATTTGGTATTTTGATTGTCCAACCACCAAATTTGCCTTTTTTAGGCTTTTATTTATTAGTATTTGTCCTTTATAAAAGTGGAAAAAATTCATTAAATCTATTTTAAAATATTTTGATGTATCCAACCACCAAAATGTCTATGTTTCTTCTTATTTATGATTTATTTCTTAGATTCAAAGTGGAAAAATTCATAAACTAGCTTACAATATTTTGATTCATCCACCACCAAATTTCTTTGTGTCTCTCTGATTATTTCTACTATCTTTAATTCGGATGGAAAAAAAATATTAAAATCTAGCTTATTGTAGTAATTAGGAGAGTATTCCTGAATTGCAAAGTGAAAAAAATTCATTAAATCTAAAATTGTATCTATAACAAATACATTCAACTTTCAAAATCATTGTTTTGGTGTGAAACTTAATTGGATGATTAACATATAGGTAAAATAAAGAAAAATCTCAAGCCACATGTATTTTGTTTGATGTTTACTTAGCTTTTAAATAATAAGGACATTTATCAATTAATAATTGGGAACATTTGAAATTTATCCACATATTATTAGAGTCAAAATGAAATTTATGAACACTAAAATAAATTCTAATCAAGCTAGGTCCCAAATAAAGTCTTACTCACACATGAACTGCGAATAGATACACCATATGCAACAGAAAGAAAACATTATAGAGAGTTCTTGTATTTAAGCTAAAGGAAAATTTATGTTCATACCAGTCTCTCTTTGTGTTCTTCTTTTTTTATCGTTTCACTTCTCTTGATTTTTCTTCAAAGATCCAGTTGTTCTGATATTGATCGGCATCAGAAAACAAGTAGGTCATCACATTCTTCAGATACCTCATTTTCCAAGAATAGACGTGATCATTGTCTTTCATATCATTCCCAAATGAGGTAAATTACCTTTTTCTCTTTGATTTTGCCCTTGATATAGTTTTAACAAATGGGGTGCTTTCTTCCATCGTCCTAGCCCTGGTATAGAGTTGATGGTACTTGTTTGCGGGTGAGGAAGTATAGGTATCCCTTGAATTAGTCGAAATGCACGCAAACTAAGCCAGGAACACCACTCTTACTAAAAAAAGATTTGAAATTGGAGTAATGTTTTATCGTTCGTCCTTTTAGGCCTTTTTCTTTCATTTCTGTAATGTGGAGTTCTGCTGAAAAGTTGTACTACTGTTTGAATTTTGGATTTTTTTTCCTCTTGCCAAAAGCCCCTATAATCGGAAGAAAAATGTAGTTGTGCAAGTTGAAGTGTAGATATTGCTTCCTACCTTTAGTATGCGTATCATTAGGTTATTCATCAAAGAGGAAACATGATTACTAAGTTTCACAAGCGTTGATTCTAAGTCTCATAGAAGAATTGGTTTGAGAACCTAACCGTTTCCATTGTTATGTTTTTCAGGGTGTGAGGTACGGCTGATTTTAGAAATTTCATGCAAACAAATAAGCGGATTGAAGCTCTTCTGCTGTACCTGCTAATCAAGAAAAACTACCGGGGCTCCAGCATTTGTTGGATTGTAGATTGAAATCAAACTGTCGCAAATTTTTTATAATAAGCTTGGCGAGGGGAAACATGTCTATTCAAGGTTATGGGATGAAAAATGCTAGTGGTTCTGTGCAATGGAAGTGGATAACCAGCAGTGTTGGTTCAAATGGTTCTCAGACTGAGTATGTCTAAACCAGCAGGGTAATCACATCCACAGTAACTATTCTGTTTGCTGCTAGCGTAGTCGGGGGGAGAGTTCTAGGTTGAGCGTGATGCCCTTGACTCAAGCCTTGGTTGATCCTCAATTCCCCACCACTGGGATTGTGATTTGATGAGGGACAATTGACGTGAGTAGGCTTACCATTGGACAAGCATTTGCCAAGGCTCTTTTGGGAAGCTCTATAATGGAACTTATAATGGTGAAAGATGTTGCCATTAAGCTTCTAGAGAGGCCAGGAAAATGCGATTGGAGAAGGCTCCTATAGAGCGAAACTAAAAGGAGGTCAGGATGTTAGCAAATTTAAAACATCCAAAAAATCATACGGTTTGTTGGTGCATGTCGTAAAACAATGGTGTTATGCATTGTGACTGAATATGCAAATGCGGAGGAGCAGTGCGCATGTTCTCGGAAGCGACAAAACCGAGCTTGCCATTGAAGTTAGCAGTAAGAGGCCTTGGATGTGGAAAAGGGGATGGAAGTATGTGCAGGGTCTAAAATTATTCATCGAGATTTAAAATTCCGACAATCTATTGATTGCTGCTGTACAAGTCAATCAAGATTGCAGATTGGTATGCTGGATAGGTGCTGACTGAAGGAATGACACCGACACTGGCACTTCCCGCTGGATGGCTCCGTAGATCTAGACTCTATAGCACGCCTGTCAAATCTGTTGTCTTTATCCTCTTGAAGCTTATTGCCAAATCCATAATTAGAGTTCTGAAGCTTTGGATTCCTATTCTTTAGCTATTATTTTCTCGTCTGCATTATTTCTGCATTTTATTTTAAAAAAAAATTACTTTGTTAGTGTTTCTTTAACCAACCCATCTTCGGACACACCTCTCTTCTTCTAGGAGGCACAAGGTAAGGTCGGCTTTCTCTCTACCCAATCCAGACACAATTGAGTGGGATTTCATAGGGTTGTGTTGGAGCATGTTGGATTCTCTTTATCGAATAATTTTTCTAAAATTGTAGTGAAAAAGCAGGAGGTTAAAGAGTTGATTGACTACTTCTTTCACATCCTTTCCATCTTTTCCTTTTCTTCTTGTCCATGACTTGTAACTTGATAAGTTAGACACAGTTAAGGGGTCGCTTAGTTGTCAATGAAGATTAGGGTTTCAATCATCCCAGTGAAGAAACTTCAGTGTCAATCTTCCCATATGCCTAAACCTGAAAACTTGTTTGGGTATAGTTACCTGAAGTAGAGATGTTGGGCAAGTTGATTGGATTCCATTTTCAAATAGAGTAAAATGCGTTATTTGAAAAGGGGGCCAGATAGTAACTACCCTAGTGAGTTCACTTACTGGATGTGTCTGAGAGATATGAACCACAATTCTTATCTCATCGTGAGTGCGATCTTCCTGATCATCTTTAGCATGCCTCTTTCTTTCAAAGCAGTGAAGCTATTAGAATAGGTATGGGTA
>JAKWJA010000022.1:0-48058 GCA_027704765.1 Solanum habrochaites
CAACCTGTATTTCAAATATGGTCCCCACATTTACTAACCTTGTTATGTGACACGAAGTTTGGATTCATTTTTGGTTTTGCGATTAACTTTGTATAACCTGTGTAGTTTTTGGGTTAGTTGTCTCTGGGTTGTTTGTTGTTTCGGGGTGTGGGGTGTCCTGTGGGTCGCGTTTGTGTTCTGGGTTTCCCCCCGTATATTGTCTTTTCGTCTCGTTATTCCCTTCTGTCTTCGCGGCTAGTGGTTTTCTCTCTTTTTCTATCCTTTATGCAGCTGGCTGCATATGAGATTTTGTGTTGCTGAGGGATCTATTATATGACCTTTGGAATAAATGATTTCGTAAAATAAAAGCTTTATCCGGCTTTGGGTGTCTTTTTGCCTCTCAAGCTTTTTTGTCTCCCTCCGCTCCCTGTCCTTGTCCCATGCCCCCTTCGTCCTGTTCTGGGTTTTTCGGGCTTTTTTCCCACGTCTCCTTTCGTTCTGGTGTTTACTTTGTCTACCGCACGACGTCAGCTCCGCCTGTTTATATTCATGCCCCCCCCTGCTGACTATGCTTTTTCCTTTCAGATCTTTACATCTGCTTCTATCTTTTCATTTTTTGGCATAGGATTTGTCCATCATAGCAATAGGCTTCATGTATCTTTTTTTTTTCCTTGAGAGGTAGTCTGCAACAGTTTTTTATCAGTTTTTGATACCTACCTCAATTGGTAAATAGTAAAATTCAATATATTCAATACCAATCTTCTTATTCCTTTTGTTGTAAACTGAAATTGTCTACCTTTTTAGTTATCCACCATTTTACTGTGTATTATCTGTTCTTACGATAAATTTTTGTAAACTTATATGGTTCGAAAATGCTAATAAACTTTTATAATCAATAATGGTCCTTTCCTATTTATTTTCCCCGTTTTGTTTGTTGTGGCTTCAGATATGATCCTGATTAATACCTGCCAATGAATGTTCTATCTTTTCTTTGTTATATTTATATTTTAGTACACCTCCGTAATTGTGGGTTACTTGAATCTGTTTCAACTATATATGTAAATGCTTTCTTTCATCAAGGAAAATATAACTTTGGGTAATTTTTTGCATTAATTTTTTAATATTTTTTTATGTTCTTATCTTTTTCATCAAAACAACATATTTCAATGTCGTTATTCTAATGTTTTCATGTATGGATTTTAAATGTTCTGCTAAATTTTGGTATATATTCCTCTTACTTGATATTACTAATCCTAAAATGATTGTAATTTCCTTTTTTGTCTATGTTTTCATTGAGGTTAATTATTTTTTGTATTAGATGGGTTTGCATTTTTTTCCATTTTTTTATCTATTTTGTATTCCGTATTAAATTCTATTTGTGGTTTCATTATTTCTGCTTTACTTTTCGCTCAAGCTTATACCTGATGGTTAATTCATTGTAATGAATTTTTCCTAATATCCTTATAGGGTTTTCTTCTGACGTTTTGAAGATATTAATATGTCATCTATATAACAATTCAATTTTCTAATTGGTTGAAATAATTATCCTGAAATGTTGGTACTGTGAATGCCTATTACCCTGTTTAGATTCTTCTATCAGTGTTTAGGTGGTAAAATTCTGATTTACAGTCAAATTTGCTAATAGTTGTATCCTTGTACTTGTCCTTATTTTTCACTATTTTTAATTTGGTATTGGTCGTTATATTTTTAGTATTCTTGGCTTTAATTTTCTGTAATCTATAACCATTCTACTTTTACCTCTTTTTTGTTTCACTGTGTTTTATAACTATCATGTTTGGGGCTTGTATTTTTGACTTTTAACTTTCTTGTATGGTAATGGTTTTTTAATAACTCATTTATTGGTATTCCTAGCTATTCTTTGTAAATCATCAAATTTGGTATTTATAATGTTTTTTGTGTTATTAATACTATTTTTGTCTATTATATCAATTTTTGTACTTGTTTTACATAGTTTCCTCCCATCCTTGTAGTGGATCCTTCCATCTATTGTTGTTTAATTGTTCATAATTATTCTGACTCTGTCTACTGTACGATATATGATTTCCAATTGGTGGTTATTTGTTTTTCAATTTATTTTCCATTTCCTGATTTAAACTTTTTCACTACCTTATTTCCATTCCCATCAAAGATTTTTCGTTGTTTATTTTACTCTTTTTTCGCCCTATTCTATTGCCACGTGGTGTTAAGTGTGGCCCACCAAGTGTCTTATCGTTATTAATATGGGTGGGTAAAATTATCTAAGAAATGTGCATATCCATATAACATATCTTTTGTTGTGAATTCAAATTTAATTTCTTCTTTGGTTAGTACTTTTAATCCCATATTTATATTTATTATATTTTTTTGCTTTGTATTTAATCATACTTCCTTCATTGTTAAATCATGTTACTACCATAGGTGTTTTCAGTTTTTCCCATTTATCTTCTGGTAGACAATTATATTTACATATATTTTCTTCTGCTCCTGTATCTATCATGGGGGTATAGTATATGTTGTGATATCCTTCAATGATAATTTTTGCAAGTATATATATTTTTATTATTCATTTTGTCCTTTTTATAATTATCTTCTTATTTTGACATGTTATTGTTAATTGTTCGTTTTCTATATTATATAGTTTAACTTTCCTTAGCCATTTTATTCCTAACGTGATATTCTGGTTTCCTTGGTATATCTTAAATTGTATTTTTAATGGAATTCCTCCTATAATTATTTCTTTTTCTGTTGTTTCTTCGTTTGTATTTAGTATTTCACTAGGTAATCCAGGGCATGTGTGTCCTGTTGTTATAATTTCTTCTTCTAATACCAATTCTCTTGTTATATAATTTTCTTCTTGTCCTGTGTTTATCAAGATTTTATATCTTCTTTGATCCATTATTCCTGTTATAAAATAATGATTTGGTGTTGTTTCTTCTAATAAGTTTGGTGATATTTCATATTTTCTTTTAGATGTATTTATCCTTGATGTGGTATTTGATGTGCTTGTACTTGGTGTACTCGAGGTGCTTAATCTTTCTTTTACTATTTCCAAATTTTCTTATGTATCAATTTCTGTATAGCTATAATTATTATTATCTATTATAGTAATTATTTTTTCGAAAGGATTTTCTATTTTTAATCTATCAATTTTATTCTTTGGGGTGTATTTTATGTTTTGTTGTTAATATATATAGATTTTTTATTACTCTTGCTTGAAAAAAAAAAAAAAATTCTTACTTCCTGGGGCTAACTTTATTCCTGACAATTTCCCATATGTACTATACTACTGATTTATCTATTTTGTATCTGTTAATTGTATTATCAAATATATTTTTTGATGTGATAGTCTTCATTTTCAAATTTTCGTCAGTTATTATTTTTATTTCATTTTCAGACATTATATTTCTTCATTTATTTCATCATTAGCTAGATTAATATTTCTTCTTCATTCTCAGTTTCGATGTCTTGATACTTCATATACTACTACCAATTTTCACTTAAATTCATAATCTATATAATGGTATTTGCATATATTTTTCATCTTCTATAATTAATTCTGTCAATTGTTTTTCTTTTGGGTGCTTTTGGTAATTGCAATCTCTTTAGTTATGTGTCCTATCTTTCCGCAATTGTAGCAAGTACATTGGGATATCTTTTTTCTTTGGTCTAATTGGTCTTTTTTTTACTTTTATAATTTTTTATATAATATCTTCGTCTTGGTTGTTCTATATTTATACTTAGTTTATTTTTTCTATAATTTTTATATCGTTTGGGGTTTTTTGTTTTTTATTTATACCTCCAAATTTTCTTGTGATGATGACTTCCAGGTTTTTTGGGGATAGTAATTGATAAATGTTAGACGAAGTTATTTAATTGATTTCGGTGATGAATTTTTAAGTCTTCTTCCGCTTAGTTCTTTTATGATGGTTGAAATGTTGGGATTGATTGGTTTTCGCTCAAGTAAGGGTAGTGTGGGTGCCACTCGCGGCTCATTTTCGATCGTGACATGTCCTGTTACACAGTCTCCTATCAAAGAATTATAATTTGTTTCATTTGTTTTTGTTTTGGCCTCCCATGTTTTATTATCTACTGTTCCCATATTGGCTGAGTCTCTATCTGATTGTGGATAACTTTCTGTATAGTAAGTTTGGTGGTGTCCTGTCCGGATTAAGCTCTAGACTATTTTCTAGACTATTATCGGGGGTTTAACTCTTGACGTACTGGGTCCTATCTTTATCTCCTGTGTTTATTTCAATTTTTTTAGTTTATTACTGTTCTATCTAAATTTCTGTTATGTCCTCACTGATGTCACTTATTTCTGAGTTTTGGGGGGGTCTTTTCATTTTCATTTCATCTAGTTCATTTAAATTCAAGATCTTTCATGAATTTTTGTTCCTTCGTTTATTTATTTGGTTAATCTTTTTCTTTTTCTATTTTGTTTTTTGCTTTGTGTGTAGGTTCATATAAATTTTTCAAATCTTTCTAATTCTTTTCTAGTTTTGTCTATTCTTGTATTTTGTTTTTTTTTTATTTATTCTAAATATTGTACTTCTTGTTTTGCTTGTAATTTTTATTTTTTCTATTTCTTTTGATTTGTCTATTTCTTCATTTTTCTTTTTTATTCTACCAGGCTTTTAAGCTATCTTCTAATTTTGATTGTTTCTTTTTCCTAACATTAGATAATAGATTATTTCCTAGTTTTTTTATCTCTTCTTCTTAAATTTGAAACTATTAGTTTTATTACATTCCATCTGATTTTTCAATGTTTTTTCATCTACTGAATTCTTCTTTATGTCATTATAATTTATGAATTCTGTTAATGGTTGTAATTTATATTTCAAGGTGATCTATTTCTATTTCCAACATAAATATGTTTTTTTTCTTTGTAATAAATATTGGATCTGTTACATACCTTCTGTATCAATATTTCCTATTAAAGCTTTCTGTTTTTTGTTTGTAATTCTTTCTCTTTTTTGCATCATATTTTCTCTATCATTGTTGTTTTATTATACATTTCCTGTGTTCATGTTTTTTTTAAATAACGTACATATTTTATATTCTGTTTTTTGAAATTATATTTATTCAATGGTTTTTTCTTAGCATTACTTGGTTTTGACCAGTGGTGATAGTTCATATTCTATATATAAGGGTTTTAAAGGTTTTTCGCATGATTTTCGTACCTTTTTATCTATCTGGTTCTTCTTTTTCTTAGTTTGTTCCTTACACTGTCGTATTTTCAATACTTATATTTTTTCTGTACAAGATGTTTTTAAAAATTAACTTAAAATTTGGTTGGTTTTTAACATAATTTTTCTCTTATATTTAGTTCCAGTTCGTCCTGCAGATTTCAATTTTTCTGCTTCAATCATTCATTTGTAAAATCTAATCACATTAAATCATAACATATCTAGTAAAAGTTCATCTTGTATAACTTTTTGTACGGTTAACTCAGTCCAACCTTGGGTTGTTATCTCTATTATCTCATAATGTTACCAATTTGTCATAAATTTTCTCTTTTATATCAGTATTAAGATCCTTTCGTATATAGAATATAATACTATAATCATCATCATCATCCGATTAAAACGTATTCAGCCTTATTCATTTGGCTAAAAATGTTATTCCTTTCAACCTCTTAATTGATTATCTTATCTATTATGAAATAATAATTATGTAATAATCATCCAAAAGAGTAAAAAATAAAACAAACGAAAATCTATGGAATGGATAAAAGGTATTTAAAAAATAAATCAGGAAAGAAATTAAATGAAAACAAATAACCAATGGCAAATCATTATATTTCATATACAGAGTCAAATAATTAGTGAACAATTAAAAACAACTATAAATGAAAGATCCACCAATGATTGAAAAACATAAAACAAAGGTAAAAATTGAATTAATAACGAAAAAGTATAATAAAACACAAAAAGCATGTAAAATACAACTTGATGATTTACAAGAATTTTAAATACATATAAATGAGTTATTAAAAAACAAATACATACAAGAAAGTCTAGTAAACATACAAGCCCAGCATTTATAGTTTATAAAACACTGAACAAAAAAGAGTAAAAGTAGAATGATATAGATTACAGAAAATTTTTTTTTTTTTTTTTTGTTTTTTTGTTGTTTTTTTTTTTAAATGCCAAAACTAAAACATATAACTACCCATTACCAAATGAACTTTAACAAAATATGGCAAAAATTACCAAAAGTTAATATTTTCCTGATGAAAAGTAAAGCATTTACATATATAGTTGGAACAGATTCAGTTACAACATTTACGGAGGAGTACTTAAATATAAATATAACAAGAAAAGATAGAACAATCATTGCGATTATCAGGATATAACTGACCACAAACAAAAATGGAAATAAATAGAAAATGAATATTTGCATTATATAAATGTTTATTAGCATTCGAACCCATATATATAGTTTTACCATAAATTTATCGTAAGAACATACCACAGGTAAAATGGTGGATAACAAAAAGGTAGACCTATTCAGTTTACCACAAAAGAAAATAAGAAGATTGGTATTGGAATATAGTCAATTTTACATTTACAATTGAGGTAATCAAAACTGATAAAACCTTGTGCAGACTACCTCTCAAGAAAACAGGATCACATGAAAGACCTATTGGCTATGATGACACATCTATGCCAAAAAATAGAAAAGATAGAAGCAGATGTACAAGAGTAAAGAAGCTAATAGTCTCAGCATGACTACTCACATGGAGCTACGTCGTTCGGCAGACAGTAAACAACAGAACTAAGGAGACGTTTGGGAAACTCCCTTAAAACAACCCATAATATACTAATGTTGCCAAGTACAAGTACAGAGCTATGTAGAAAACTACATCAAAAATACAACCTAAACAACTTATTTACGAACATTTTATTCCAAGGTACAGATAATAGAACCCCCGCACCACAAACAATCTACATAGGCAGCCAGCGCTGCATCAAAGAAATGAAAACATATAACCACATATCCCAAACAAATTGAAACCTATATACAACATACAAAACTTTTTAAACAGAACCCAATCTACCACACCACATAAAAAACCCTGACTACCTAAACCAAAAACTACAAGGTTATAACAAGTTAATCGCACAACCAAAACGAATCCACTTAACTTAAACTTGTCATAATGATGGACTATAAAATACAGTTTATAATATACAGGAGAAGAGATAATGGAATCCCCGCGGTCCACCAGCATTTTTGAAATACAAAAAAATACAAAAGGAAACTTATTTTTATAAGATTCTATACAGCACCAGCCCGATAAACTCTATGATGAAATAAATCATGAAATCCAGATAGAAAAATTGGACTAACACTAGACATGATAATACCGAAGACTAGGGCAACAGCCTGAGATACGAAAAATTGAGATACCCATTTTTTTGCTAACAAAAGAATAATGGGTTTCAAACTATCATTACAGAGTTAGCTAATAATATTTACAAGGAACTCCATATAGGAGCTACTATTCACAAGAGATCATTAATGATATACGCCAATTCCCCAAGAGAGAAGGCAACAGATATGAGAAGTCCAGAAATGGATTTTGTCTCTGTTAAAATCAAGAGCTACTCCAACACTAGAGCAGATAAAAGAAGGATTTCTCCGAAGAATTAATTATATATTGCAAGTTAGTTGTCACAAATATCCCAGACCATATATGTTTCTAATGTAACCAAGGTGATGAATATAATCCTGAGGTACAACGAGATAGAATTAACTTGCGAAATAAGATACTTTATGTACTAATAGTATTGTAAATAATTTTATTTCGTCGTTTTGCGTCGGCCATAAAAGGGCCAATTATGTACAAAAGTGCGTAAAGTAAATAGTTAGTGTGTTCGGCCATAAATAAAAGAAGAGGCCATTATGTAAAGTATTATAGTAAAGTTTTTATTTCTTGGGTTGTCGCCGAATATAAAAAAGCCCAGGTGTAAGTAGGAATGTCTTCCATTTTGGGCAAAGGTGTCAAGTTTTCTGTAATAAAATAGAGGGTTCCTCATAAATAAAATCATCAACTTCCTCCTCATATATTTTTCTTTTCTCTCTTACAATTCCGCTTCCACCACCCCCACATGGTATCAGATCTAGCTAGTTAAACTAATACCTAATTGAAAAATTCTGGAGCCCTACAAAACACAAATCAGTATACCACCTTATATTTATGAGTAGCTAAATACATTTATTCCGAAAATATCTTTGTTGATTATAATTATTTATAATGACTTATAAGTTTACAATAAACATTCTTAGAAGGTGTTGCGAACATAAATTTCTTGAATAGTAATGTCACAAACTATGTCATCCAAGGTGAAGACTGGTAGGCAAGAAGTCCTTTTAAGGGGAGTAAAACAAAGTTGGCGCTGTTAGGGTTAATAATCCAAGAAGAAAGCTGTAGTATTTGACTAGACAAGATGATTATTAAATCATTATTATTTCTAAAAAAAATAGATAGTATAATCCATTAAGGAGGTTGGAAGGAATTAAAACTTTTAGCCAATGAATACGAATGAATACTTATTGTTTAGTCGATGATGAGATGATGATTTAAGATATTTCCTACTCTATATACTAAAGGATCTTAAGACTGATATAAAAAGAGAAATTTATGACAGATTGGTAACATATGAGATAATACGAGATAACAACACAAGTTTTGACTATTTACCATACAAATATAACTAAATGAACTTTACTATGATATGTATGATTTATATGATGATCTAGATATATTTACAGATTAATGATTGAATCAGAAAAATCTGAAATCTGGCAAAGACGAAATGGAACTAATTATAAGATAAAAATTATTAAAAACCCAACCAAATTAAGTAAACTTTTTAAAATCTTGTACAAAAAAATATAAATGAAAAATACAACAGGTAAGGAAACTAAGATAAGAAGAACCAAGATAGATAAAAAGGTACGAAAGACATGGAAAAAACAAGTGATGATAAGAAAAACCATTTAATAAATATAATTTCAAAAACAGAATATAAATATGTATGTTATTTAAAAAAACAACATGAACAAAGAAATGTATAAACAACAATTGATAGAGAAAATAGATGAAAAAAGACAAAAATTACAACATAAAAAAGAAAGATTAATAGAAAATATGATAGCAGAAGTATGTAACAGATCAATATTTATACAAAGAAAAAACATATTTATGTTGGAAATAGAAATAGATCACCTTGAATATAAATTACAACATAACATAATTCCCATAAATTATAATGAATAAAGAAGTTTGGCAGTAATGACAAAACCATAGAAAATCAATATGGAATGATAATACAAATAATATTTCAAATTTAGGAAGAAATCAATAAAAAAATAGGAATAATCTCTATCCCATGTTAAAAAAAAAAACAACAAAATTAGAAGATAGCTTAACGCCATGGTCAGAAATAACAAAAGAAAATGGAAGAAATAGACTATCACAAAAGAAAATGAAAAAAAAAAATAAAAGCACAACAAGAAGTAACAACAACCATTTTAGAAGAAATAAAAAATAAAAGAAATCGAACAACTAGAAAAAGAATTAGCAAGATTAAAACCTATTATAATGAAAATAAATAAAAACAAAACAATAGAAAGAAACAGAATTAACAATAACAATAACAAATGGAACAAAATCAAATGAAGATCGTGATTAAATTAAGTAAAATTAATAGATGAAATTGAAAATGATCAAAAATTCAGAAATAAAAGTGATATAAGTGAGACATATACAAATTTTAGAACAGGTAAATAAATAAAAAATTGGAAATAAACATAGGAGATACCAGATAGACCTAGTACTTCAAGAGTTAAAACCCCAGATAAGTTAGTTCTAGAAATTGTCCTAGAGCTTAATCCGGCCAGCATGAAAACCACCAACTTACTAGTACAGTAAAGTTATCAACATCAATAATAGAAGCTAATTCAATATGGACGTAATTAAATAAAAAATTGGATCAAAACAAACAATGAACATATAATTTCTTAGATCATACTGTGTAACAGACAATAAATAAAGCAATATTACATGGACAGGAAATTATCATACAACTGTAGTACAAAATAAAAACAACAGAAGCACCAAGATATATAGAAAGAACATTTGTAGGAACTGTTGAATTATGGATACGAAACTCTCCCTACTGAAAGTTTAGAAGTACTTGGAATGATAAAAAAAATGGTGGATCTCCATCAGCAACAAATATAGAAATATTAGATAAATATGAATCAACAATTGTAACGACCTATTTAGTCTTTTTTGGATCATTAGAGTTTATTCTGGTAATCCTGTCTGGGGTCGACGGATCCCACGACGGACCGTCAGGGGCGCGACGGACCGTCGAGGTGTCTCGTTCCAAAACACTTAGCTCCTAAAAAATTTTGATTACTAAGGAAAAAGAGGACTTCCAGAATGTCTATCGACCTCTGAACGTCACGACGGATGGCAGGATGACCGTCGGTTGGCCGACGGAACCGTCACAAATCTTTTCATAAATTAACTCTAGACTTGGGGCGGACTAATGCAGTACGACCGTCACAGTCCGTGACGGGACCATCACAGTCGCGTACCTTGAATGTGTGGGTCCGGATTTCTGTTAAAAGTTTTAACTTCGGGCGGTTTGGACTATTCAAGTGCTTTAAATTATAAAGTTAGTGATTAATGTTAATAATTCAATTACGTGGGGTTTTAAGGATATAACCTGAAATAAAAAGTGAGTTTATCTTTTAATCCCATCTTTTATACTTAATTATATGATAATTAGGGTAACGAAAAAGGGTTTTGAATAAGAAAAATAGAAAATGGGGGCACAGAGAGGAACGAGAATTGAGAGAGAGAAGAACAGAAGAGACGCAAGGATTTGGAGAAGGAGATTGATCGAATACGTTCCTTCGGTGAGGTCAAGTTATGGTTTAGCTATTTCATAGTAAACTCTTAATAGCTAATGATATGTCTTGGGTAGTATTGTAAAAATCTTCCTATCTGCTTAATTTGTTAATGCTTGCATTATGTGATTTTCTCCTGATGTGAGGAACCAACCAATTCTAAATGCCAATTTCTTAAAAATATTTCCACCATAATGAAACAGAATATAATGCGGAAAGACTTAAAACTCATTAATATAAAACGCAATAAATTAACTTCTAAAATTTAATACTTATTATCCCAAAATCTGGAAGTCATCACCACAAGAACTCTATCCTCAAAATTACCTAAATCTAAGAGTTATCCTAAGAAGCTTAATTATTCATATACTTGAAACAAGTTATATGATCATTTGGCAACAAATATTGAATCATTTGCAACATAAGAAGTGAATTTGAGGTATGACCACAATATAAAGAACAAAACAAAGAAAAAAATATAAACTCCAACTTATGTACAAAATTAGCTATATGTAAAATGTGCTATCTAGAACAATACACTGTGCATTTAACGAATCTTATTACAAAAGCAAAATTAATGTTGATGAAGCAAAAGAAAATAAACAACATATTTTACAAATTCCCGATACCAAGTTATTACAAAAATAATTAAAGATTGGGAATGAAGAAGGATTATTATATCCTACTTTAGGCTCTAGATAAAATTCCTATCCATGGTTCATAACAAGGTTAGTGAAAGCCAAAAAGAGAAATTAAAATGTAAAAGGTATAAAGAAAATTTATCATGGTTGCACAAAATAAAATGGCAAGCACAATTGGATGTATAAAGAAAGAAAACAAAAACCCAAAAGATTATAAAAATTAAAGAAAAAAATACAAACTAAGTATAAATATAAACCCACCAAGACGACGATAATTATAATAAAAAAAATTATAAAAGTAAAAAGACCATATAGTTCAAAGAAAAAGATATCCCATTTTACTTGTACAATGGTGGAAAGATAGGACACATAGCCTAAAGATTGCAACTGATCAAAAGTCCAAAAAAAAGCCAATTGCAGAATTAATTATAGAAGATGAAAAATATATGCAAATACAATATATAGATTATGAATTAAAGAGGAGAATTGGAGGAAAATAGAAAAATGGAAATAAAGGTCATTCAACCCCGTTATCAGTCTCGTCCTGACCAGTATCCGCCATCGCCCATAGCCTCCGCCGCCCCTCTTCTCTCGCTCTGCTGCCCTCCCTTGCCGCCCTCCCTCCGCTCTGCCTGCCATCCCCCATCCTCCTGCCGCCCCTTCTGCCCCCCTGCCGCCTTCTCCCTCCACACCCTTCTCTTTGGCTACCTCTCCTTTTTTGCCCCGCTCCCCGGCCCCGCCTTCGCCTTCGTGTTTGCCCCTCTCCTTGCCCTCCCCCCCCTTCCCCCCCTTGGGTTTACCCCCCGCCCCCAACGCCGCCCTCTTCTGTCTCGTCCGTGTTGCCCCCCAGACCCCTGGCTAGCTTGCCAACTCTCCCAAGTTGCCAAGCATACTCGTTACCCCTCCGAAGCCCACGCATCCTCAAATCCGCCCTACCCGACCTCCCCCTACAAGCCGCTCTACCTCTGTACATTTGAGGAACAGACATACGAATCAAGCTTTGTTTCAGCGAAGGTTAAGAATACACACCCATTGAAATATATTTAGCAGAGCACAGAATAATAAACACTATAGAAAAAACGGATCATTGCATTTAGAAGAAATTTAATATACCAAAACAAATTTAAATTTATAATATTGCTAATTACACATAGCATTAACAGATCCAATTTAGATAAATCATTAGTACTAGATTGGAAATGGGTCAAGGAATAAAGTTATCACCAGGAAGTAATATATATACAAGGCAAGATGTAAAAATCTAATATATTAACAACAAAACATAAAATAACGCAAAGAATAAATTGATAAGATAAAAATAAATATCCTTTCGAAAAAATAATTACTGTAAATCGATAATAAGGAATTATAGCTATAAAGAAATGGGAATACAGAAGAAAATTTGGAAATATAAAAGAAAGATTAAGCACCTCGAGTACATCAAGTACAAGCACATCAAATCCTCATCAGGATTAATACATCTAAAAGAAAATATAAATAGTCACCAACCTTCTTAGAAAAACAACAACAAATCATTATTTTATAACGGAATAATCCCAATCATGCAAGCATCAATTGAAAGCATAATAGAAACTTTACAACTACCCAATACAGATCTTCGCTATTAAGAGTTTACATGAAATAATAACATAAACCATACCTACACCTTCACCGAAAATCGTGATCGAGCAAGCTACTACCTGTTTTTCCTCAAGGTCTTTGCTTTCTTCTTTACTTCGTTCTCTCTCGCTTCTCTCGCCTCCGTTCGTCCCTCTCTCTCTTCCTTTTTATTATTTGTTCTTATTCAAACCCATTTTTTCTTTTACCCTAAAATTGTCATATAATTAAGTATAAAAGATGATAAAAATAAACCCACTTTTTATTTCAAGGTTCATCTCGCTCTTTAACCCCCCTTAATTGAGAATATAACATTAATCCACTAACTTTATAATTATAAGCCTGAATAGTCGAAAACGCCCCTTAAAACCTTTTAACAGAAATCCACCCAGCAGGGTTAACGCAGCCTGTGACGTCCTCACACTGTGACGGTCCTTTCCTGCTGAGTCCGTCACAGAGTTCAGAAAACGCAATCCTGTGGAAAGGTTTGTGACGGTCCGTCGTGCCAACGACGGTCCTGTCCTTCCACTCACTACCGGTCGTTACGTTCCAGAGAGTTCGATTCTCTAGCACTCAAATTTTCAGAATCTAACTAAACTTTTTGGAACGAGACACCCTCGACGGTCCGTGCGCTCCATGAACGTCCCTATTTCGTTGCCACTATGACTTTCCGTCTTGGTATTCCTTCGACGCCACACTGACATTAATGTAACCCTTTAAAGCAACTCCCATCCGTCCACCATCCCTCCATCCCACAGGTTCCGTTACTTTAAAAGTTATGGGACAACTGCATTGGAAAAATTTAAGTTATGTATTACGGTTTTGATCACTACATGAACTCGTTTTGAGCCCATCATTTTATCTTAATAAAACCGGACCATGAGTCCTAAGTTTATTTTTAAAAAACCATTTTACTTATACAAACTTCTCGAAAACGCCGGAAGGTTATTGTGATCTATTAACATTTTTTCTTTTTTGATTTTGCAAGAGGAAAAAGTAGAAATTAAACTAAATAAATTTTTAATATTTTTCATTTTCTCACACTAGACTTGCACACTTACCACAGGGCATTGGCTTGTAATTCCAAAGATAGTTTTACACCAACTTTGACAAGAAAAAAGTACAGGTTGGAAGCTACAGACAGCAACGGGATAAAATTATCTAAACATGCTAGCATGCCACATGGATCGCATTATTTCTTTATCTCAATTTATATCATTTATTTTTAAGTTCAAAAAATATTATGTTTATATTAAGTAATAATTTAATTATACAATGTCTATTTTATCTTTAATGAAATAATTTACTGCCTACATAAATTTTTATCATTCATTATGGACCACAAATTTTAAAAATCTTTTTTTCTTTCTTAAACTTTGTATCAAGTCAAACTACTTCATATAAAATAAGACGAGAAAGTATTTTTTTTACAACAAAGGACGTGGCATAAGACCACATTTTATTATTGCTATTAAAACAAAACAAATTAGACAAAGTCAAAAAGGTTGGAATGTGAATTAGTCAAATGAAATAAAATCTTATTGAATTATTAGGTTTGAGTTCTTTTTCTAATGGATTTTATTTGAATAGAATAATATATTGTTAAAAAGTATTATCGTGTGGATGCCCATTACATTAGAAATTACTCTAATCCATTATCTTCATTATTTTCCTCCATTTTGATTTATAAAGATAACCTCCAACTTCATAATCATTATTTTTATAACCTTTCACTTCTATAATATCCTGCATTATATTCATGTTAATGTCATGTTTATGACTAACCTTTTATATGCCTCTATGATACACTAAAAATCGAGGCATAAGGTTCATATTTTATATAGTTGAAAACTTGGAATTTTAAAAAAAACTCTCATCTTTTTGTAGACAGTAAAATTCGCGTCGAGAAAACAATAATCAAGAACGAAAATTTATAGCAAAAATCATTTTATTATTTCAAATGTTAGTTTTACAATTTCTATAATTCCTCTGAATTCGCCTTTTCGAATATAAACTCAAGGGCTCTTGAGCTTGATCTCTAAACCTGAGATTTATCTTGATCTTGAACTTGAACTTGGACTTGGACTTGAACTTCATCTTGAGTTGAACTTCATCTTGAACTTTATTTTGATCTTGAACTTGAACTTGAACTTTATCTTGATCCTAACTTATAGTTGAATTCAAGGGATTCGAGCTTGATCTTGAATCCGTCGGTCTTGATCTTTATCGTTCTTGAAACTTGAATTCTTGAACTCTTGAACTTGTAGAGTAATCTGCAACTTTTGATCCACGAGCTTTCTCTAGCTTCTTATTAAAATTCTTGGTCCTATTTTTTTAATTATTAAGACCGCTATTTATAGTTTTAGAATAGGAGAGAGTGGTGATTGAAATAGAAGTCCCTTCGGCCATCAAACTCAAGTGACATGACATATGAGCTTCATGGAGCGGACTTTAATTAAATCCATATTTATTAAATTTTATAATTAATTTAATTATATCAATTCATAATTAATACTTATTTGAATTAATATATTGTTTAATATAATTCGGATCATTTAAATTTTTTTTATTGAAGTAAATCTTAAATAATTACCAATGTCCCCTATTTCAAATTTTTCTAGATATTTTATTTTCCAATGACTAGATATGAAGTATTAATTTAATAATAATTTATTTGAGATGCCTTTGCAATGTTTAAATTTTTTGTCTGATACCAATATATGTAATTGGAGTGTGCATATGAGTCTACAACTTCCAAACATATAATTGACCCATTTGAATCATGATTATTGATACGAGGCAAACAAATACTTGTTAAAAAGCAGTAGGAAAAACAATTTGACTAGGACAATATTTTCGTCTATTACTTTATCATAACCAAAAATGAATTGCTATAAGTCTAGGAGCAGCGGTATTTTATGCTGCCAAAAATGAATTGCTATAAGTCTAGGAGCAGCGGAATTTTATGCTGCCATTTAAGTTCAAAATGTAGCTGAACTAGGAATTGTAGTCCCACTTAATTTAAAGTTCATGTCCTTTTCTAATGTCCTAGTTAAAAAGGAATTGTAATTGAACTAGGAGAAGGACTTTATTACCTTAGGCAAGTGTTAACTATCTCTTTTCTGTGTGGGAGTAGAACACCAAATTTCATGTAGCTCACATGGTCTCATGTCGGTTATTGCACTTCTTTCCCTAATGTAAAAGTAAATTTAAAAGTTAAGTATGTGAACTCTTTTTAGGGTTGTCTTGAAGGATATACATAGGGTGAGGGAGGGTATGAGACTTCTCTCACTCCTTGCTTATGGTTGATCCTAAGGGATGGTTCTAGTAGTGTTGTTTTTATGATTATGACTGAGTATGATTAGGTTGTCAAACTATGAGTAGTACTCATGTATTAATCATGTTATGATGAACTATGAGAATATGTTTTAAGTATGAAGTGGGTTGCTTAATGTGATATTTAGCCTTGGATAAGATTATGGGGTTCTCTCTTTGGCATTGCACAAGTATTGCTTGGGTAATCTATGTCTTGGGTTACTAATATGTTGAATTGACTTACTATGCTTCTTATATATGCATGTATAGTTAAATTGATTAAAAACATGATTTTTGACTAAATTGTCCTTTTCACATGAATTGATGATTTTTGTGCATAGGAGCCATACTTAGTACATGTGGTTTGTACTAACCCATATGTTCTCCTTTTTTCACAAAAATTTTAGGGTTGGTCCATTGAGGAGATTGTGGTGATTAAAGAAGAAGACCGTGGTCTCTTTCCTAAGTCAATTAGTGAGGGCCTTCATGATTTCCTAGTTAAATCCACTCATCAACTCTTATTCTTTTGTCTAATTGTTTTTGGTTACACTATTTCCATTCTCATGTTTGACACTTTCATTGTAGCCTTTGGAATATTTGTAATTGTCCGAAGGGTTTATCCCAAACTAATGGTTGATTCCCTTTATACAGGTTTAATGTGAGACAAAGTATAGACTAAATCCAACATGTTGTATTTGGTTATGCGAGAAGCCTATGTATGGCTTCCTATATAGAGTACTATGTAAACTCGCCTTACTATATAAGAAATTTTTTAATTTTTCCCATTTTTTTGACCTAAGATAAGGTTATGGGACAATGCTAACAAGCTTGTCTTAAGTCCCTCTTTTTGAGATGAAGACACCGCTTTACGCCTAATGGGCACTTGGGTTGTAACCAAAAGATTCCTATTATCCTCTTTCTCCTAGCACTACACCAATAATACATAGGACGATTATGTAGTGTTTCACCAAATAGAAGATCATCGTTTGTGAATGTGATTTTTGTATCACGTACATTTGCTTATTCGGAGGAAGGTTCAATAGAATTTTCAAAAGATGACAGAGACATCACTAATGAAATTTCCCCTGTTCCCTTTTCTTCGCCGCTAGGAGATACTTTTGGTGAGGATTTACTAGCATCATTGTCAGTAGGAGACAACTTCATTGTTTCTTCTTTGTCAATATTTAAACATGACGCCTCACCATTATCCTGAGTAGACTTTGCACAGAGCAAACTTTGTATGAATTTCTCTAGAGTCACAGAATGTCGAATTTTTGGCAGTGATGCACTTCTACCTTTGCCTTCCTTTGGCGCTTGATTGATTTTTGCTTCACCATCTTCCTTCTAATTGGTTGATCTAATGATTCTTTTCGTAAGCTTGATTTGTCGCATCTTTGCTTAGTCACAAGAATCCAACCTTCATTAGTATCTATATCAACTTGAGATTTCTTTTTCTCCAATAAATCTTCTTCATGCTTTTCAAGAGGATGACTCACAATTCTATGATACTTGCAATAATTTGGTCATCAGCTTTCCCATATTCATCAGGTTGCTTCATCTATCTCAAACTCAATGAGCTTTAACTAAAGCAACTCATCAAAAATATTAGAAATGTCACGACCGGGGATCACCCTCTAGTTGTAACCGACGTCTTCGTCCTCTTAGAGGTCTTAGACAAACCCTTAGCATACATCATTGCAATTCATAGGTAGAAAATCTCGGAAAACCTAAAACTTTACATTTGAAGTTCAAGTCTACTTCTCATATATAAAAAGTAGTCTAATAGTCTCATACATAACCATTTAACTTAGAAGTACAAGATTTGGGACACAATCCTTACACTACTTCAATATGTCTCATATAGAACTTACAATAAAGTCTCAAAATATAAGAAATAGAACATTGTCTTAGACATAATCGAATAGCTAGAACTAGAATACGGTTTCATCCTCAGATTTGAGGACTCACCAACTTGGGAATCTATTTAAGTTTCTTGAACCTTGTCCTTGAAACTCTTCAATGGCCCGAACCTACATAATTGTAGAAATAGAGAGAATATGGGTTCGTACAAATCACATGTGCTAAGTATGGATATATGCAAGTAAAACATTAGGAAATATGCACCAAATGAAATTTTAGTATACACATGCTAAATACACTTTTGAAATCCTTTATGCACATTTCAATCATATTCAAGTCCATAACACAACAACAATGAACCATATCAATGTTCATGTTCAAAAGTACATCATTAGTTCAAGAGTACATCATTAGAAAGCCATGATCCATGATTCATATATACAATACCTTTCATCAACATATCATAATAACTTATCATAACCCCAATCCAAGCTAACTTGTGCAATGTTTATATGAAGTTCCACAACCCCACATAAACCAAGTCAACTAGAAAAGAGACCATAAGAATTTTCTTTACACCATGTAACTTCATAACAAATGTAGTCAACATCATATATAACAATTTAGACAAACATCATGTATAGAAAGTGAAACCATTATCATGTAAGGGCAACATCACATATATCATGCATACATAAAGAAACCCTCCTAGAACTCCCTTCAAGGTCCACTGATGAAATGTATAGGTAAAGTCCCATTTCCCCACCTACACTAAGTGATACCCCTTAAGTAGACCTAGTTAGTGTTCATCTTATCAATATCATTAATGCATTCATTTTACTTTCGGGAAACTTCGCCATAACTGATAATAGACTATGTGAGCTAAACATGGAATCTGGTGTTATCCCCTCACATCGAAAGGAGGGAATTCTACTTGCCGAGGTAGGATATATACATCATCATAACAGCATCTAGGTGGATCCACTAGCTAGTCTTCCTATGGGGTCACATAGTTAAGGAACTAGGAGGTTGTCATTAGAAACCCTGTTTATGCTAATTAGCATTGTAGTTTCCACCTCATGAGAGAATATGGTGTGAACCTCCCTTACTTTGTGAAGGAACACCTCTCATTGTCAAGTTCACTCGGTGCTAAACTAAATTCCCGTTTTAATGAACCTTTATGTCTTTCTTAAACATTAGTTTATAAGATAGGTCCTAAGGGGATTAACCCCTTTTAAAACATGTACATAGCTTATAGGGTATGTTATGAGAATGTCCTTTCATCAAAACCAACATCATGTAGATAAATACTTTATAACATAATCATAAGGTGTACAAGAGAATTACCTTCAATTACACATATTAACACACCTATCATCATCTCACAAGGCATCACATTCATAGTATGTTCATACCTTCATAACTTCTTCATTCATATCCAATTAACAAATATTACCAAATATAAGTCAATAATAACATAATAGCAATAACTAGTTCATAGTATTGAAGGTCTTACCAATGGCCTCCATGAAATCCATTCAAGACCCTATTCCAAATCAATGATATATACACATATATTCACCACTCAACACATCATCCTCATCATACAACAACCAATTATACATGAAAACCGTTAATTTTATTATCACTAGCCATCAATTCACATACTTCAAAGATTAGGGTTAGGGTAAAAGACACATTCATGGATTCTTCCGAAATTAGATCAAAACCAACAATACATGACAATAGGCAGTCCATGAATGTAATAAAATAATTAACAAAAGTCTAACAATGTCTATATTATCACTTTCAACCAATTCATTAAGACAGATACAAGATTCATAAAATTTGGGGAAGGAACATAGATCAATGGGAATTCTAGTGAAACAAAACAATTCACATTATTATACACTTAAACCATCCTAAGGAATCATAATTCATCACAAATTAATCCACAATTTTAGATATAGAAGGAAACCCATTTGTAGAGAAAACCCTTGAATTTTGGTGATTTTGAAATCATCTTTGAATGGACCTCTTGGGGAAAGAATTCAAGAGAGAAATAATCCATACCTTTAGTAAGACTTTAAACACAAAATTAAGTAAGAAACTTGGGGATTTGGGTTTTCTACTTCAGGATTCAAGCGTTCTTCAATGGAGGTTGGGCTAGAGAGAATGTAGAGAAAAGTGGGAATAATTGGGTTTCAATTTGTGGTTAGGTTTTGAAGTGGGAATTGAGTGATAAATCACCTAAAACCAATACATAGTCAACCCCCAAAATACCCCTCACTATAAGTCCAACTTTACCTTGATTTAGAAAACCTATCCAGCCTTCACGACCCTCTTCACGAGCTGTGAAGATCTCAAAGGTTCGTGGTGGTGCTCATGAAATGTGGGGCAGTATCCTCCCCTAACGAGCAATCCTAGAAGAGTCTAAGTAATCTTAACGACCACTCCCCCTGCCCGTGAACATGCACCACGACCCTTCAAGTGGCTTGTGGTGATTTGGGAAATAGCCCATCCAAAAACTCCACTTCCCAAAATGCCTAAGGCAAGACCACAACTAGGACTTCCCTTCCGTCAAGTGCACCACGAGTCGTGATATGGCTTGTCGTGTAACACTCAATAAGTTCCATAACTTAGTCTAGAGCCTCAATAGATGAACTATTCCTCAAAACATTGTTTCCAAGATTGAAAAAAGGTGATAAACTTAATTAGGAAGGGTTAGAAATAAAATGTCAAGAAACGACCACGACATCCGTAGACTATTGAAATTGAGCTAGTGTGCCTTGGTGTGATTAATGGGGTTTAAAGAGTCAGAAAAAGGTCAAATCATGTGAAAAGATTCACAATACTTGTTATAATGTATTTAGGATTGAAACGTATGGGTACGAATACCCAAGGACCACCCTAAGGGTACTCAAACACGATCGAACCATTGACCCTCACAAACTGTCAATGGGCAGTGTGTAACCACGAGAATAAATGATGAGTCGCCGTTTGAACGACGCTCCTTATTGGGTCTCTTTGGTTAATGCTTAAAAAATTCACCAAATTCCCCAAATAACCATCCTGTGATCCAAACCACGTTTGACCAGTATGGTCGGTGGTTGGATTGACGAGGCGTCGATGGGGTCTTGTCGTTTTTCACTGTCCAATTTTAGTGTAAGTTAGGGTGATTAGGTAACTAGTTTGTTAATTAATTAATTGTTAGGTATGGTTTTAATTAGTTAATAAAGGACTATATAAGCACCCTAAGTCATTAAACTAACCTTACTCTTTGAAAATCCCAAAACCGACTTAGCTCAAATTTCTCTCTAGTTTCTGTCTCCCCAACTCAAACCTCCATTGAAGAAACTCTAGAGATTCAAGAAGAGGAAAAATTCACCAAGGAATCCAATTCAAATTAGTGGAAAATCATACTTGAGGTATGGTTTCTCTAACTATTGGGAATTCATTCCCGAAGAGGCCCCTCAAATAGAGTATTTCATACTCCCCCAAGACTAGGGTTTCTATCTATACACGAGTCCTCTTTTCAAAATGAAATTTGTGTTCAATAGTGATGAATTATGATCTTTTTTTGTTGATCAACTATGTAATTATGACTAATTGTTGGTAATCACTTGAGATTTCGCCTTGGACCCTTGTTCTTCCCTAAACTCATTAATCCTTGAAAATTCCATGGTAATTGTGGAAGTTGATGAGTATATGAATTATGTAAATGATATTAGATATCTATTAATTCTTGAATTTACCTTTTTTATGCATTGGTTATGTATTTTTGGGTAATGGAAGTATGATGGTCATGAAAGGGAAAGAAGGTATGTTGGTTTGTGTTTCTTGAATTCAATTATGAAAGATGAGTTACTTAGATAGTAATGATCATATGTATAATGTGCGGTTGTGATGTTGATAACAAACATTTCCCATCCTTAATCCTAGACACTTGAATTAACTATGAAGTAGGTATACATTTTATGATATGATTGTTATATGATTGAAAGTAGTTCTCATGATTGTAATAAAGTATTAAGTGAAAGGTTTACTCACTTGTTAGTGGTTTCTAATGTGAAAGGAGGTCTCTCACTTATGATTACCTATGATATATTATGATAAGATGTTTACATAGGGGTCTAGCAGAGACTAATTGAACATGTATGATGGATAAAGATGATTACTAAAGGGAATAAATGCTTCGCACCGAAAGGCATGTAAATGAGATGGGTATCTCACACTTAGTAAGTCTGGATCCCCACACGGGTTTTCTCACATTTAGTAATTACGGATTCCCAAGATATGTATTGTCTTATGAGATGGAAACCCACAGGTTTAGCAAGTTAGGATTTCTAGTAAAAATCCCCTTCACCCTTAACTATGTGCCCACATAGTACTCTAGCTTAGTGGATCCACCTAGATAGCTATGTACAAAAGGTTACACCTTATGAAGTGTTAACCCTCTCTTTTGATATGGGTGTAAAACACCAAAGTCCATGTAGCTCACATGGTCTACTGTCGGTTATTGCAACTTCTTTCCCTAATGTAAATGTAAAGGAATAAAGGAAATGTATGAAATATTACTAGAGATTTATTAAAGGTTTCTACATAGTGTGAGGGAGGGTATGAACTTCCCTTACACGTTGCACTTGTGGGATCCTAAGGGACGGTCCTAGTAGTGTTCTTTTGTGATTAAGCTGATTATGCGTTATGTTGATAAGCTATGAGTGATCTTATGAATAAAGCATGTCATGATGAAAGATGAGGTTATGTTTTATGTATGAGGTAGGTGATTTAGTGATACTTATCTTTGGATAGGGTTATGAGATTCTATCTATTCTTTTGCTTGCGCATGTCTTGCTTTGGGTTTGTCCACAAGTTGGGTTAATTGTAACATCTTGAAATCAAGACTCAGGTAAACCCATAAAATGGTGGCATGAGGCTAAAACACTGTTTCTAAATCCATTTTTAATGAATATAGGTTAGTTAGAAGGTTTAAGAACCAAAATGTCCATAGACGTCCGGGAAGTTGGTTCAAAGAGGTGTTAGTGTGCCTTAGACTTTTTACAAACTTTTAGGAGTAAGAAATGTACGGAAAAGAGTGTAAAAGTAGATAATGTGTGTTAGGAGTGGTTTTATGATTGAAAGTCCGGGTACGACTCCCAAGGACCAACCAAGGGCCCTCGAGGATAACCCCTACAGTTTGATGCAACACTGACTTGCAATTTGCATCGACGGGGTAGACGATGGTCCGTCAGTGGACTGACAGGGCATCGAAGGCGACCGTCGTCCCTCACTTAGAAATATTGTGAAGTCCCTTGTTTACCTAGCTAATGTTACACTCGACAAAAGGAGACGACGGGGCGTCATGGGCTCGACGGGGTGTCGAGGCCACCGTCATCCCATACTTAGAAAAATTGGAGGAAGCCTTGCCTGCAAAGTCTCTGATAGAGACGAAAGAAGTGCAGGACTGAGGAAGGACTGTCCGTCGATCGACTGATGGACCATCAACGGGGTCTCGTCGGTGAGGGTCGAATTTCACTGATGGATTTTAATGATTTCATTTAAATTAATTAAATTGATTAGGGGTTAGGTAGTGATTAAAGGAAAACTAATTAAGTTAGTCAATTTTCTCTATAAAAACCATTATCCCTCATTAACATAAAGCCAGCTCTCAAAATAAACTCTCATCCTTCTTGCTTATTTCTCTCCACAAGAATTCACCATTGAAGGATAGTAAGAACTAGGGTTCGGGGGTTGGAAAAGGGTGGATTATGCATAAAATTTTTGAGAAACATTAAGGTATGGGTTATATTCACCTTTGAGATCCTTTCCTCAAAGGGTTCCTTCAAAATGGATTTCAAGAGTTTGAGTTTTCTTATGGGTTTCATTCAATTACGAAATTGAAGTTATGATTGAGTTTTAGTGATTCTTATGGTTCTTTTTTAGTAGATTTACATGTATGTCAACTGGTTTATGATAATGTTGATGTTTGGTCAATTGAAGAACATAATCCTCTATCCCTAACCCAGGTAGTTGATCTCGACTTATGTTTATGTGATCTTCAATTGAGTTGGTTTTTGATTGATAACTATCATGGTGCTATTAATGGTTGAATTAAGATGCATTTTAAGTCGATCACGCTAGTTCTTGAGATTGATATAGTTATATGCATTATAATGTGAAATTTGCCTATATATCCTATCTCAAGTTGTGATCTGAATCATGAATTTGTTTTATAGATAATGCAATTGGCCTTATTTCTATTGAATTTATCATTGTGTTATATTTTACTCCCCAAGCTGGGTTTAGCTATGGGTTATGGTAAGACTTGAATGAATAAGTTCTGAGAAGACTTGTAAGTCCTTAGATCTCTATCTCAGACCTTGTAAGTCTTAGAATTTCTATCTTTACTTCAAATTATGATCAATTGTTGTTAAGCTAATGATATTACATTGGAGTATGACTTATATTAGATTATAGGGTGGGTAATGATGTTGATTGAAAATGTCTTGAATATGTTGTGAGGTTGATTTAATGTGTATGTGCTACTAGGAAGTGTGAAAAACTATCATGGATGGTGAAAACTATCAATGTGCCTTAAAATGTTATGAAATGCTAAAGTGTTAACTTCACTTATATGAATTGTGATGAAAGGACTTAAGCTCATTCTTATTGAGATATGGATGATGATGATGATTATAAAAGGGGTAGACCCTATGGCATAAATTAATTTATGATTGATAATTAAAGGCTTAAAAACATTTTAAAAAGGGACTCTAGCTTAGCACCTAGTGAACTAGATAGAGGAGTGTCCCTTCCCAGATAAGGAAGGTAGAAGGACTACATCACTCATGAGATTGGAGATCATAATGCATGGCACATAAAGATGATCCCAACTGAATCTCCTAGTTCTTGAACTATGTTTCCCCCATAGGAATACTAGCTAGTGGATCCACGTGGTTGCTATATTTTATGTTTTGGTACTACCTTGGCAAGTAGTCCGCCTTCTTTCGGTGTAGGGTTTTAACTACACCAAATTACACACTATCTCTGTGGTCTATGTCGGGTAGGGCAATGATGTCCCAACAATAGAACGATTAAAGGACTTAACTTTTAACTTTGTGGATAACACCTAAGTGGTCTAACTTAGTTTTTATGTAGGGGTATGGGACTCTAACACTAGACATTTCATCATTCACTAGTTAGTCTTGAGGGGAGTCTTAGGGATGTTATAACAGTTTAATGTTATTAATATATATGACATATATCTTATGACCATGTCATATTGTTTTATACTATATGTTGATTAGTTTGATTTTGTGAATATGCCTTGGTTTATAATGAAAATTAGACGAAATTTATCCTAAATGCCTTGATATGTAAAGTTGACCTATTCCTGTTTTTCTGTTGGGATACTTGATTGAGTAAGTTTGGGGGGCTTTGCTTGGTCATTGCACTTGTTGACTTATTAGAACTTGTAGTAGTTTGTCCTTGCTTATTATGAGTTGTTTAACTCTTAGTCATGCTTGTGATATTTTCCTTGATGTTATGTTGTTAGTAATTCATTATTCTAAGTTTGTTGGGAATAAGTGTTACTTGTTGGGATAGTAAGCCTGTTTATTGAATAGTAATGATTTACTTGACTTTGCATTAAGCCCAAAAAGGGGTAAAATAACATGTTTTGATAAACTCCCTTTTTAGCAATGTTTTCCTTGGTGTATGTGCATAAGATCTCATACTTTATAACATGGGAGTGACTTACCCCATTGTCTTCCCTTTCCCAAGCATTTTTTTCGGTTCCGGTTGTTTAATAGTTGGAAGGCGTATCGTTAAAGGCTTGGATTCCTCCTTTCATCCAAGTAGGGTAGGTCCTCAACTTTCTTGAGCAATGCCATCTTCCAGCTCTGGTCTTTGTGATGAGCTTATGACTCTATGATTCCTTTCCTGTTATTTGGAATATTGTACTTTCGTAGACCTATACATGGTCTTGTTGAATTTATGTAGGCGATGCCCATATTGTGGACCTCGTTTAGATGTATGTTGTCACGAGCCCAAAACCAGCCGCGAGTGGCAAACCGCCACTTATCCTACTATGTGAGGCGAACCAACCACATCTATGGGACCAAGCTTCCACACATACTCTTTTGGGAAACTGTTTTCTTATGGATTGAGGATATTAACATTATTTAAAGATTCATTATCTTTATAACTCTCTCGTGTCGGTACACATGACACTCCCGCTCCACTACTAACTATCCTGGTGTTCGAACGTGCACCCCGATCCATATACTATCCTGGTGTCGGAACGGACACTCTCCGTCCATATACTACCTGGTGCCGGAAACGTTGACACTCCGAATACATAAACTATCCCCTGGTTGCCGGAACGTGACACCGATCCTCTATTATTATCCTGGTGTCGGAACGTGACAAAACCCGTCCTCTAACTCATTATTTAGTTCATGCAGCCTTCTTTTATACCAAGGAAAATCCTCATTAACAAAGTAAATTTAGGATTTAATCTTTTTCCAAAAACAGCTTCATCATGCTAGTTCATCCAATTAATATAAACCATCATGCATACACACAATTAACCATATAAAGGTTGTACAGTACTACCCATGCTATCATTATCTCGCATAAAGCTTTTACTACTATGAAATAGCATAAACCATAACTACCCCCAACCTCCACCCGAAATTGCGATCAACAAGCTACTTCCCAAACCTTTGTCTTTTCCTCTGCGTTCTTCTCTTTATCTCTTTTGTTTCTTCTTCTCCCTTCTCTCTCTGTTCTTTCTATTTTTTTCTTCAAACCTCTTTTCTTTTACCCCTACTTAAGCATATAATGAAGTGATAAAAGATGGTAAAGTACCCACTATTTATACCCATTCACAAGAATGTCTCCTTTAACCTTCAAGTATCGAATTATTAACATTAACCACTAACTACTAACTTTAATAATTATAAGCAGAATAGCCTAAAACGCCCTTACCATTTAATAGAAATTCCGACGAACCAGTCAGGGTCACGCAGGCCTGTGACGGCCCGTAACGACGTGACGGTCCATCCTGCATGTCCGTCACAAAGCTCAGAGACTCGCTGTCATAAAAGGTCTGTACGGCCCGTTCGTGCCTGCGACGGGCCCGTCCTGCCATTTCGTCGCGAAGTTCAGAGAGTCGATTCACAGTACCCCTTTTTTCTATTTCTAACTGTTTTGGAATGAATACCCCCTCGACGTCTGTCGTGCCCATGACGGTCCGTCTTGGGATCCGTCCGACTCCGCGATTTGTCCAGAATACAATCTGCTGCTCAAAACGACTAATACAGGTCGTATACAATAGATACCCAATTTACCCATCGTTCGTCCTCTAACGATCCCGAGAAAGAAACAATGGCAAAAGGGGAGTAACCTGAATCTGTAAACAGGTGTGGGTATCTTTTCTTGCATATCAAGCCTCCTTCTCCAAAGGTTTGGGACCCCCCACCCCCCCTCTTCAACTGGTCCGATTCTTTCTCGTTGAACTTGATGGATGCAATCTCCCTTGATCTGAACTTGCGAATTTCCTCTATTCTAATTGCAACAGCTCCTCCTCATAAGTCACGTGAGCGGGGGGTTTTGCATCAAGCAGAACTGATCCCCCACGAATGATGTAGTTTTCTAATCCCCATGGGGTATCTTTCACAGCATAGACACATGAAATCCCGATGCACTCACTCCTGCAAGCCATGGAGACCAAGGCGAATTTCCATATGCCACTCCCCTACTCGCTTAAGTTACTTCAAAGGTCCAATATACCTTGGATTAGCTTAAACTCTTTTACCAACCGCATCAACCCCTTTCATGGGCGAAACCTTCCCAGCAAGACTTGCTACCCTCCTGAACTCCAAGCCCTAACCTTTTTCGATCTGCATACTCCTTTTTGCCTACTTTGAAGGCCCCCGCTAAAAGATTTTCTTGAATAGATTTCACTTTCTCTAATGATTCCCGCAAAGGTCAGTCCCCAAGGTCTAAAACCTGAATGCATCTAACCAACCAATGGAATGACCTACATCTCCTCCATACAATGCTTCGAAATGAGCCATATCAATACTTTGAGTGATACTATTAGTGTATGCAAACAAACTAAAAACTCCGCTAAGGGTCATAACTTCTTATCCCAATGACCACCGAATTCTATCCACTGCACGAAGCAATCTTCAATACCTGACAATCGTTCGCTCAGCAGAAAAGACGGTCGGGCTTGGGGATGGTAGGGATGGGCAGGGTTGGGCCGAAGAGTTACAGTGTGGTTTTGGTGGGGGGGTGGTGTGTGGATAACTGTCCATCGGTCTGAGTTTGAAATGCAGTACTAATTTCCAACCTAGTACCTAATTCCCGCATGCAATGTATCCAAACTTATCATGTAACTGCGTACCTCTACTGATATGATGGACAGTGGAACTCCATTTCCAATCGAACAATCTCTGATATTATAAAGTTTTGGCTATTCTCTTGGCGTTGTAATTCACCTTGACTGGAATGAAGTGAGCAGACTTAGTTTAATCCTGTCCACATTACCCAAAATGATCAAACTTGCCCAATGTCTTTGGAAGACCAACCACGAGTCCATTGCCATTCCTCTCCCACTTTTCCATTCAGGAATGGGCATTCTCTGAAGTTTTTCCTCCGGGCCTCTCTGGTGTTTCATACTTTACATCTGACAATTTGGGACATTTTGGGGGCAACAAAATCAAACAATGTCCGCGCTCATTCTACTCCACCAAAATGTTGCTTTAGGTCACGGTACATCTTGGTTGCACCAGGATGTATAGTATTTCCAGAACTATGAGCCCTGTAAGAATAGTGTGAATCAAATCATCGCAAGCGCGGGGTACACATTACCCTTCCCTTAATTCTCAAACACCTTCCTCATCCAGTATCGCTCTTTTAGCCTCTCCTCGCAACACCATATCCCGAATTCGGCTTAGTTTTTTCTCATCATCAAACTGTTTTCCTTTTGATCGGTCCAAGAAAAGAAGATCTCCTCGCCTCACACTGGCCACAATCCTCCCTCTCATTTACTTCTACCTCATAAAGTCGTTATCCCCGAGTCCTGAACTCTCTAGCCAATGGGCGTCTAGAACTTGTAAGTGGGCCTAAGCTAACCATTGCTCCCTGCTTTCTACTTAGGCTTCTACCACAATAGGCCTTTCCTTGGGGATACAAGATGTACATCATAATCCTTCATTAGTTTTCCATCCACCTCCTCTGCTCAAATTCAAATCTTTTCTGAGTAAAACCTATTGTAGCTACGTGATCCGTATAGACTTCACACTTACCCCATATAGAATTGTCTTCATGGCTTAATGCCAAACACCACTGCAGTCAGCCAATTCTACATCATGGGTCGATAGTTACATTCTTCTCTTGCATTAGCACTGCAACCCTAACCAGAATAGGATGCATTCACATACACAATTAAGTTTTACCCTCTACTGGCAAGGTAACGGATAGGTCTAGTCAGCAAGGTCTTCAGTTTCTAAGCTTTACTCCACATTCCATGGGCGGTGGCGGACACGGTCGCCCAGCACTCGCGTCAGTGCACCGTGACAGATGCCAGGCCGGGGCAAGCCGCCGCGCGCTGCAAGTCGTGCCGTGTGTCCTAACTTCTGACGTTGGGGGGGGTGGTCAAGTTCTATCAGTTTGGGAGGCAATAGAGAGAATTCCTTGACAAATCGACGGTATTAGCTGGCTAAACCAACAAAGCTCCTTATGTCTGCACATTAGTAGGTCTTACCTTATACCCAATTTCTCACTGTTTTATCTTAGAAGGATCACCTCACTCTCCATCCTTAGAACAACGTGCCCCAGAAGGGACACTGAATCTAGGCCAAAACACTCATCACGCTCTGAGAGCAGCCGGGGCATTCGTAAGGCCCAAAGACATTACTAAGAATTATATGCCCATCCCTTGTCCGAAAGCAGTCTTGGGCACATCCAGTTGCCCGTATTTTCAATTGATGATAAACCAATCTCAAATCAATTTCTGAGAAGGAACAAGCCCCTTGTACTGATCGAACAAATCAAATCAATGCGGGAAGAGGGTAACTTGTTTTAACAGGTACTTTTGTTCAATTGTCGGTAGCTATGCACATCCCGAAAACTCCATCCTTCTTCTTCACAAATACAAACACCGGAGCACATCCAAGGTGAGCACTTGGTCTAATAAAGCCCTTTCCCTAAAACTTCTTGAAGTGGCCTTTAACTCCCTTAACTCAGCGGGAGCCATTCTATAAGGGGTAATTGGAAATGGGGCGAGTAACCCGTTCCCCTCACAGATCAATGCAGAGTCAATATCTCTACCGGTGCATACCAGAAGGTCTGCAGGAACACATCCAGCAAACTCACGGACTACCGAAGCCAGACTACAATCATGAAGGTACGGGTAGCTATCATCCCTGAGGTGTGGCCCAGAAAGCTAACCCCCTTTACTACCCATTCTCTTAGCAACGAAAAGGAGATGATCGAACGGGAGTGGAAGTGTAGTGCCACCCTCTCACACTAGCGGATCTTCCAGGCTTGGCCAACGTTACAATTTTTAGCATTACAATCTAAGATTAACAAATTCGGCGAACGCAAGTTCATACCCAGAATACAATCGAAATCACAAATCTCTCAGATAACCAAATCTACATGAGTATTGCTCCCCCGAAAGTTACAAGACAGACCTATAAACTTTTCAACTATCAATCACAGACTTACCCCCCGGAGTAGAAACCACGAATAGGCATGTCCACAATTCCCAATGTAAATAAGACCAGTAGAAATGAAGGAAGATACATAATAAAATGGGATGCCAGGATCAAACAATACAGAAGCCATGCAAAATCCCAATTAAAACTACAAGATTACTTTGAATACCGCATCAGATTCTCCCGCTTCCGACCGCGCCAGGGAAAGCTTAACAAGGGGCCCCTAATCGCCTGTCTACCGTTGCTCTATCATGTTGCGCTGGCAGTTGTTCCCATTTGCCCGTTCCACCCTGTCCGTTTTTGGGTGACCACCATTACCTCGCCAGCAGTCCTCCCAGAATGCGCCTTCTCCCACGACCACCTCTACCTCTGACTAGTTGGTGCTGTAACTTTGTTTTGACACAAACCTCCTAATATGTCTGATCTCCCTCCACATCCATAACACTCTCTAGATTCAAGATAGGTCTGTGTGATAACGACGAAGTCTGAGGGATACCCTCCAGACTCAGAGAAATGTTGACGACGTCCTGCGGTGGACCGCCCAGCTATAGCCTGCATGAAGACGGAATCGTCGTGCTGGATACCCCTCCTTACTCTGCCCTCTGGAGTAAGAACCACTAAACTCCCTCCCCAAACGAAACTTCCGTAGTTGTTGATGACATGGTGAATTTATTTGGCTTCACTCCCTCCACCTCTATCAACAAATTCCTACCACTTCCTGAAATGATTTGCAGTCGCAGCTACCTGTAAGGCCAAATCCATAATTCTGACCTCACCCTTTCACAAAACGGCGAATCTGCTTCTTGAGGATTGAAGAAAATCTGGGTGGCATAACATGGATAATGCACGAAACTTACTCCTCGTTCGTGACCGTCACCCTGCCTTACTCTATGCTATGCACTCCACTCTTCTCCTTCCTCAAAGTCTGGGTATTACTTTCTCCATAAATAATCCAGAAATGAACGCCCAAGTCATAGGTGGTGCCTGTGCTGGTTTGACAGACTCAACATATGACCGGCCACCACATTTTGGCGTTTTCCTTGAAAACTGCTAGTGACAAACTCAACACCAATCCTTCCACTATGGCCATTTGTTATGTATTAACTCATGAAGTCAACCGAGAAAATTAGGTAGGCATCCTCAGATTCAGCACCCTTGAAGACTGGAGGTTTCAATTTCAAGAAACTTACTTAAAATTCATGCTGAATCACTTGTCCCTTATAGGGCCCTGTAGTCAGTCGAGGAAACGTGCCTATTTCCAATGAGACATCCATGCGGGGAGCCCCACAGCTGCCTGTTTGTACTTCCGGAACCTGAGGTGCTGGTGCAAAAACACGGGGAGGTGCCTTGATCAGCTACCCGCTTAAGATAAGCAAGAACCTACTAATCATCTCTGGGGTTAAGGTTGGGTGTAATTCCTCATTCTGCACTTGTCATTTCCCCCTGTCCTCACCCTAATTTTACTTCTTCCTTCCTCAGTCGGTGGGGCTCACTCCCTAGTACTAGATGGGCCAGGTGTTTGTCTTCCTCTCGAGGACGTAGTCCCCCGCGACCTCTACCTACGACCTCTTGCCATGGCTCCTCTTCCGAGCTACAGCCCCTGGCTGGCCAACGCATCTTGTCTTACCGTGTTGGTGTTGGCGCAGTTTATGCTCTAGTTTTCTAACATCTGCTAAAGAGAGTGAAGATGGTCAGATACCAAGTTGTATCACCTAGATACCATTGTGATCCAAGTAAGAGCACTAAAGAAAGAAGGAATGGAATTTTTCCTAAGTCCTATAGCCTCTCAAAGAAATGTACAATGCTTCCCCCTACCGTTCCTTGTCCTCCAGTCTCTACTGAGACTCGTTCTTGTGTGAATAGACCAACAAACCTAATGGCTCTGATACCAAGTTTGTCACGACCCACGACCGCGAGTGGCACCCACACTTTATCCTACTATGTGGCGAACCAAACCACATCCATGAGGCTCCGCAGCCTCCACACCATCTCCTCTCCTTTGGGAACCATGTGCTTTTGCTTGAGTATATTCAATCTTTGAATTCATTATCTTTATCCCTCTCGTGTCGGTACGTGACACCTAAAACTTCCGCTCCACTATACTACTATCCTGGTGTCGAACGTGACACTCCCGATCCATATACTATTCCTGGTGTCGAACGTGCCAACTCAATCCATATATCTCCTGGTGGCCGAAATGTTACACTCCGAGCGCTATACTATCAACTATCCTGGTGCCCGGGAAACTGACCCGCGATCCGCTATTACTATCCTGGTGGTCCGGAACGTGACACCCGATCCCTCTAATCCCTCATTACTTTAGTTCATCCAAGCCTTCTTTAATACCAAGGCATCATCATTACAAGATCAAATTTAGGATTTAAGATTTCAACCCACGCCCAAGCATGCTTTGTTTTCATCACAATTAAGATACCACATCATGCATACACACAATTAGCATATAGAAGGGTTTACATACTACCTAATACCAACTTCGCGATTAAGAGTTTTACTATGAAAAATAGCTAACCATAGCCTACCTACACCGAGAATCGGGCGATCAAACCAGCTATCTTCCCACACTTACTTTCCTTTCCTCTGCGTTTCTTCTCTTCTCTCGTTCGTTTCTCCCTTCTCTCCTGTTCTTTCTGATTGTTCTTATTCAAACCATCTTTCCTTTACCCTAATTAGCATATAATTAAGTATAAAAGATGGGTACAAGTAACCCCACTATTTATTCCAAGGTTGTCTCCTTTAACCCCCCAAGTAATCGTTATTAACATTAACCACTAACTTTATAATTATAAAGCAGGTAATATTCCAAAACGCCCCTTAAAACATTAACAGAATCCGACCCAACAGGGTCACGCAGCCGGTGACGGCCTGTTCATGACTGTGACGTCCGTCCTGCATGTTCCGTCACAATGCTCAGAGACTCGAATGTGAGTAAAAGTTCTGTGAACGGCCCTTCATGTTCCCTCTATGGTCCGTCCTGCCATTTCGTCCGGCGAAGTTCAGAGAGTCGATCTCGGTACCTCATTTTTCTAAGTTTAGTGTTTTGAACGAGAAACCCCCTCGCGGTCCGTCGTGGCCCATGACGGTCCGTCGTGGGATTCCGTCGACTCATCCGGGTTTTTTTCGAGAAAAAATCTGCTGCTCACAGTGGTTTCAGGATTCAGACGACTAAACAGATCTTTACAAATGATAGCCAATTTACCCAGCTTTCGTCCTCGGACGATCACGAGAGAAAAACCAGGCAAAAGGGAGTACCCATAATCTGTAACAGGGTGGGTATATTTCTTGCAATATCCATCAAACCCTCCTTCTCCCAAGTGGAATCTTCACCTGGTCTATTCTTCTATTGAAACTTTGTATGGATGCAATCTCCCTTAATTTTAACTTGCGAATTTCTCTATCTAGATGGCAACACAAGGCTCGCTCCTCATAATTCCAATTTTTATCAAGCAGAACTGAATCCTAACGAATGATTTAGTTTCCACCCCCATGGTATCTTTCACCTCCCATGACTCAAATCCCTAACCCTTCGATCTGCAACTTTCCTGTTGCCCTACTTTGATCCGCTAAAGCTTTTCTTTCTTGAATAGATTCACCTTCTCTAATGATCCCTCAAAAGGTCAGTACCCCAAGGTATAACCTCGAATGCATCAACCAACCAATGGAGGACCTACATCCCTCCCATACAATTCTTCGAAAGGAGCAAAATCAATACCTTGAGTGATAGCTATTATTGTATGAAAACTCCGCTAAGGTAGAGTTATCCCAGACCACCGAATCTAATGCACACCACATGCACGAGCATATCTTCCAATACCTGAATCGTCGCGAATCAGACTGTTCCATCGTCTGAGGGTGAAATGAAGTAACTAAGGTCCAACCTAGTAACCTAATTCCATCCTATGCAATGTTCTCCAAACTAGAAGTAAACTGCGTACCTGCATCTGTATATGATGGATTGTAACTCCAGCAATCGAACATCTCTGATTATAAAGTTTGGCTACTTCTCTGCGGTGTAAGTCACCTTGAACCGGAATGAAGTGAGCGACTTATTTACTCTGTCCACATTACCCAAATAGAATCAAACTTGCCCAATGTTCTTTGGAAGACCAACCACGAAGTCCATTTCCGTCTCTCCACTTCATTCAGTAATGGGCATTCTCTGAAGGGTTTTCCTCCCGGGCCTCTGGTGTGCATTCCCTTTACTTGCTGCATTTGACATTTTGGCAACACAATAACAATGTACCGCGCTTATTCTACTCCATCAAAAGTGTTACTTAGGTCACGGTACATCTTGGTTGCACAGATGTATGAATATCCGGAATCTATGATCCTCATAGAAGAATAGTGTGAACAAATCATCGACACGGGTAACACATCAACCCTTCCCTTAATTCTCAAAACACCTTCCTCATCTACCATTATCCGCTTCTTACCTCTCCGCTCCCTCGCACACCATATCCCGAATTCGTCTTAGTTTCTCATCATCAAACTTTTTTCCCTTGATCTGGTCAGAAAAGAGATCTCGCTCCACACTGCCAAAATCCTCACCTTCTTAATTACTTCTAACCTTCATAAAGTCATTAGCCAGAGTTTTTGAACCTCTCCACCCCCCTAGCCAATGGGCCGTCTAGAAACTTGTAGTGGGCTAAACTACCCATAGCTCCCCCTGCTTTCTCCTTAAGGCGTCTGCCACAACATTAGCCTTATTTTCCTGGGTGATACAGATGGTAACATCATAATCCTTCAGTAGTTCCATCCACCTCCTCTGTCTCAAATTCAAATCTTCTGAGTAAATCTATTGTGGCTACGATGACCGTATTAGGACTTCACACTTAACCCCAATAGATAGTGTCCCTCCCATTTTTAATGCAAACCGACTGCCAACCAATTCTAATCATGGGTCGGATAGTACGTTCACTCGGCACCTTTAATTGCCTCGAACATAAGGGAATACATTTCTTCTCTTTGCATTAGCACTGCACCCCAAACCAAAGCGGATGAATCACAATAACAATGAAGTTTTTACCCTCTACTCCCTTAAAAAACAACTGGCAAGGTAAGTATAGGTGCAGTAAGTCACAGGTTTTCTTGAGTTTTCTAAAGCTTTCCTCACATTCATCGAACAGACAAATGGAACATTATGCTTAGTCAAGTTTCGTTAGTTGGGAAGGCAATAGTAGGAGATCCCTTAACAAATCGACGGTTAGTAGCTGGCTCCTAGTTATTGACACATAGTAGGTCTTAACCCAATTTCTCACACTGTTTCAATCTTAGAATGAATCCACCATCAACTCCATCCTTAGAAACCAGCACTTGACCCAAGAGGACACTGAATCTAGCCAAAAATAACTTGGAGAATTTTGTCATAAAGCCTTTTATTCCCTTAATACCTTGCTAACACGATTCTCAAATTCTCCTCATTTTCCTTTCTTACCTCATTGAGTATCATATATCATCAATAAATACGATCACAAAGAGATCCATATATGGCCTTAAAAATCCGTTCATCAAGCTCATGAAAGCAGGCAGAGGCCTTCGTAGCCCAAAGACATTACTAAGAACCATATTCCGCTACTTTCCCGAAAAGGCAGTCTTGGGCATCCGTTGCCCGTATTTCATTGAGGATAACCAGATCTTCAAATCAATTTTTTGAAAAGGGCACAACACCTTGTAACTGATCGAACAATCCTCAATTCGGGGAAGAGGGTACTTGTTCTTAACAGTTACTTGTTGCATTGCCGGTAGTCTAGCATATCCGAAAACTCCATCCTTATTCTTCAAAATAACAACAGGAGACCAAGGGGATGCACTTGGTCTAGTGGGTAAGCCTTTCCCTAACAACTCTTGAGTTTGGCCTATAACTCCCTCACTAACTCAGCGGGAGCATTCTATAAGGGTATGGAAATGGGCGAGTACCGGCTCAAGATCAATGCAGAAGTCAATATGTCTATCCGTTGGCATACCAGGAGGTCTGTAGGAAACACATCTTGAAACCAACGACTACCGAAACCGACTCAATTGAAGGTAACTTGGGTAGCATTAATCCCTGAGGGGTGTGCCATAAAAAGCTAAACAACACCCTGGTACTAACCATTCCTCTCTTAGCCCGAAGAAAGGAGAGGAATCGAACGGGTGACGTGTAGTCACCCTCACCACACTAACGGGACTGTCTCAACTTGGGCCAACGTTACATTTTAAGCTTACAATCTAAGATTGCAAAATTCGAGAAAGCCAAGTCATAACCCAGAATACATCGAAATCACACATCTCTCATATAAACAAATCTACATGAGTAATTGCTCCCCACGAAATTCCACGACAAGACTATACACCTTTTTCAATTATCACCGACTCACCCCCGAGTAGAACACAACAGGCTGTCAAGCAATTCACAATGTAAATTAAGACCCGAGTAGCAAAGGGAAGAATACATAAGAAAAATGTGTAGCCAGGATCAAACAATCAGGAAGCCATGCAATCACAAACCAAATATTACTTATTGTGATAACAACATCGGATTTCTACCTTCCGACGCGCCCCAGTGGGGGGGGGGAAAAAAAAGGAAAGCGTACAATTGCCCGATCACCCTGTCTTCCCTTGCCTCTACCATGTTGCGCTGCAATATTCCCCCATTGCCCGTCACCCCCCCCACCCTAGCGCACCGTCTTTTTTGGTGACCACCATTACCTCGGCCACCACGTCCCTCCAGAATGGCGTCCTCTCCCATGACCAACCTCTAACCTCTGACTATTGGGGGTCCCTGTAACTTTGTTTGGACAAAACCTCCTAGTTGTCCGATCTCCCACATCCATAACACTCTCTGGATTCAAGCATAGGTTCTGTGTGAGAATGACGATTCTGGGATACCTCCTACTCATAGAAATGTTTACCGGTCTTCGGTGACCCCAGCTACAGCCTGTCAGTGAAGACTGAATAGTCGGGCTGGATAACCCCTCCTGAAACTCTGCCCTCTGGAGTGAGAACCACTAAGAACTCCACCTCCCCTACGAACTTTCTTAGTTGTTGATGCCATGGTGAAAGTCATCTGGCTTCACTTCCTCTATCTCTATCACAAAGTCACCACTTCCTGAACGGATTTTGCATAGCAAGCTACCTGTAAGGCGAAATCTGCAATTCTGACACTCAACCCTTGACAAAACGGCGAATCGGCTCTTGTTGACTGAAGCAAACTGGTGCATACCTTGATAAGCAACTAAACTTAGCCCTTACACGCATGACCGTCATCCTGCCTTGTCTAGGCTCAGGAACCTCATCTGTCCTCCTATCCCTCAAGTCTGGGTAATATCTTCTCCATTAATAAGCTAGAGAATGACACCCAAGTCATAAGGTGTGTGCCTTTGCTGGTTGACAACTCAAACATATTACCGCCACCACATTTTGGCGTTTCCATGAAACTGATAGGTTTACAACTCAACACCAAATTGTTCCCTATGCCCATGTTTATGTAGTAACTCATGACAGTCACCCAGAAAATTAAATAGGCATCCTCAGCTTTCAAGCACCTTGAAGACTGGAGGCGTTTCAATTAAGAGAACTTACTAAAAGTTCATGCTGATTCAACTTGTCATTTATGGCCTTGTTCAGCCGGGAACGTGCCTTTCCAATGAGGCATCCATGCGGGAGCCCCACCACTCCTGTTTAACTTCCTCCGAACCTGAGGTGCTGGTGCAGAGAACACTGGAGGTGCCTTGATCATATAACCCGCTAATGATAAGTAAGAACCTGACTAATCATCTCTGGGGTAGGTGAGGTGGTAATTCTCATTAATGCACTTGCTCATTCCCCTTCCTCACCACCCTCTCTTACTTCTCCTTATAGTCCGGGGAGGAGTCACCGCCCTAGTACTAGAGGGGCCGGTGTTGTCCTCTTCCTCTAGAGGACGTCCCTCCCGTGACCCTTCTACCTACGCCCCTCTTGCCAACGGCTCCTCTTCAGGCTAACAGCCCCGGTTGCGGGCTCAGAACGCATCTTTCCTTAACCGGTGTTGGTGTTGGCGCAATGTTTCTCTAGTTCTAAACCTCTGCCAAAATAGAGTGCATGAATGGTAGATACCAATTTGTATCACCTATATTACCGAATTGGATCCAAGTAATAGCACGAAAGAACCACGAAGGAATGGAATTTTTCCTAAAGTCCTATACCTCTTAGAGAAATGTTAAAGGCCGTCCCTCTAACTGTTCCTCAAGACTCACTAGACTCGTTTCGTGTGTGATGAGACCAACGAACCTAATGCTCTGATACAAGTTTTTCAACGACCAACAAGCCGCGAGTGGCACCCACACTTATTTACTATGTGATGCGAACCAACAAATCCATGATGACTCAAAGCCTCCACAAAGCCATACTCTTTTGGGAAACATGTTCTTTTGGATTTTAGTAATTATTAACATATTTCAAGATTCATTATCTTATCCCTCTCGTGTCGGTACGTGACACTCCGCTCCACTACTACTATCTGGTGTCGAACGTGATAACCCGATCCGATACTATACTGGTGTTGGAAACGTGACACTCCGATCATATACTATCCTGGTGCCGAAACGTGACAACGTTCCTTCCATATACTACCTGGTGCCGGACACTGACACCCGATCCTCTATTACTATCCGGGTGTCGGAACGTGACCCCGACCTCTAATTCTTTACTTAGTTCATCAGCCCTCTTTTATACCAGGCATAATCATTAACAGTAAATTTAGGATTTAAAATCAACACCCTCATCATGTTAGTTTATCACAATTATATATAAACACATCATTCATACACACAATTAAGCATATAGAAGGTTTACAATACCACCCAATACATATCATTCGCTATTTAAAGTTACTGTGAATAGCATATAAACCATAACCTCTCCACCGAAGAATCGTGATCAAACAAGCCTATCTTCCAAAACCTTTGCTTGTACTCTCCTTCTTCTCTTTCTCTCGTTTCGTTCTCTTCCCTTCTCTCTATGGTTCTTTCTATTTTTTCTTATTCAAACCATCTTTCTTTTACCCTAATTAACAGATAATTACGCATAAAAATGGTAAAAGTAACCCACTATTTATTCCAATGTTGTCTCCTTAATGCCCAATTATCGATTATTACATTAAACGACTTAACTTTTATAATTATAAGCATGAATAGTCCTCAAAAACGCCCCTTAAAACATTTAACAAGAAATCCGACCCAGTCATGGTCACGCATGCCTGTGACGGCCCGTCACAACTTTGACGGTTCATCTGCATGTATCTGTTACAAAATCAGAGACCGATGTCAGTAAAAGGTCTGTGACGGCCCTTCATGCCTGCGACGGTCCGTCTGCCATTTCGTTCGGGGGGAAAAAAAAAAAAAAGTTCAGAGAGTTCGATCTCATTACCCATTTTTTCTCAGTTCTAAGTGTTTTGGAACGAGACCCCCGACGGTTTGCGTGCCATGACTCCGTCTTGGGATCCTATCGACTCAACACCAGTTTTTCCAGAACAAAATTTGCTTCCAAAACGACTAACACGGTTTTGTACAATACTGAGAGGACAATTGTTGCCACTATTTGTATTTATCTATATATCTATCTCTATCTATATAATATCTCTATATATATCTAGATATATCTATAGCATATCATAATAATTATATATATCTATCTATGGAGTAAGTATATGTAATTCCCGAGTAGAGAAAGTAAAAATTTTAAATTTTTCCCCCATTTTCAACCTATGACTGTAATGACATGAACTAATAGGCTAGTCTTAGTCCTTGAAAAGGCCGCCGCCGCCGATTACGTCCAGGTGGTAAACCCAGATGTGACATTAATATTATGTGGAGTTGACTTATAATTCTTACTATATGTTGATGTTGGGTTAAATTGAAAGCAAAATAAGATTTTGACTAAAATTTCCATTTTCTCATGTATTGATGATTTTTATGTATAGAATCCATACTTAGTACGTGTGATGTACTAACCCGTATTTTCTTCCATTTCCCCAACAATGTAGGTTTAGGCCATTGAAGAGATTCAAGGCCATTTTCAAGGAAGACTTAGATCTTTTCCAAAGTTATTGGCGAGTCCTTCCCCAAAGGGTTTTCCGAAGGAGTGCACATTTCTAGCGTTATTGTATGATTTGTCCTTAAGAGACATTGTTCTTTCCTTATATTTGAGACTTTGTCTCAAGCCTATATGAGGCATATTGTACTAGTGTAAGGTCTATGTTACACACTTTGTAATTCTCTAGTAGACGTTATATGTGAGACAATATTAGACTACTTAAATGAATTAGCAATGTTGTTAAATGAAAAGTCTATGTAAAACTCATAAATGAGAAGTCTATGTAAACATCATATATCATAAACGAGATGTATAAGTATACTTCATATGTAAAAATTTTAAATTTTCTGTATTTTCTGTACCAATGATATGCCATGATGCATGCTAAGGGATAGTCTAAGGCTTCTTCGAGGACGAAGATGCCGGTTGCGTGTAAGGGGTGCTCCTCAGCCGTGACACATGGTTCCTTGGACAGTAACTAGTCTAAAAATACATCTTTTTTCATGGACAAGGAATATCGACGAACCCCCCACTTGTATGTGGTCATGCTCGTGAAGGTGGAGGCAGAAGCCTCCATTTTGGGGCAGCCTTGGCCTTTGGCTTTGGCTTGCCCCTCAAGGTTGGCACTCCTACCTTGGCCTTGATCCCTTAAAACCTTTCTTGGGCACCTATAAACACTCCCAACGTCTTCTCATGGAAAACCCTTTAGACACCCTTTGAAACCATCCTACCACCACTAGCACCACACTAGTTTAGGTTACATGTTAACCAGACGTCATGGTTGTTTTTAATATCTTATTAACCTATCTTTACAAACTAAGTTAACTAACATTACATAGGACCTCTAAAATCTTTATAACCCTTGTAAAGTCATTGAACTACTCATGGATCCCTAGGTTAAGTAATTGAATTTATTAGGTGTAACAAGAAACGTCTTAATCCAAGAAGGGTATTCCTTTTCTTGCATCTCCCATAGGATCAACTTTTGGTTCGAACGTGATTCATTCTCACATTTTTCTTTGTGCCCTCCTTCATAGTAAAATTCACAGGCGACACATTAATATTCATGAATTATTTGTTGTTACTATTAGGCACAAATTTTCTCCATCTCTTGAGCTCCTGCTTGTCTCTTCCTTTTTGAGATCATAGACAAAATTCATATGTTTCCTAGCGGAGGAAATGCTCGAATCTATATCATGAGTGAGAATAGCAATATCTTTGAAGGAATTTGACTTTATTCCTTGTAAGATGTAAAGAAGCTCCTAGTGTATCCCTTGAATACATATTTCTATCACAGAAACTTCATTAAGTCTATCCTTGTAATTCAGGCTCACGTTCCTCCACAAATTTATGAAATCTATGAATGATTCATCCTTTATTTGTAAAGTATTCATGAGTTTTACCATAATGATTGTACACCTTGTGCTTTAGAAGCGATTGAGAAACTCATGCTATAGTTGTTCTCAACTATCGTTAGAAGTGGGCTCAAGATCCGTATACCAATCATAGGCATTTAACTTTAGAGAGCGACAAACTGATTGACAAGGTGGTCTGTAGGACCCAGAATTATTACAAGTCTCCACTAAGTATGCAATGTGTTGATTTGGATTTTCTTTTTCCCTCAAATTGGTGAAACTTGGGAGGTTGATAATGAGTATGAATTTTATAGCTATCAATTCTTCATTGTATGGCTTGGCATACACATGAGAGGAATTGTTGGAGAATTCATACTTATCTTTGATAGTGCCTTCAATGAACTCTTTCAAACGATCGAGTGGGATCATTACTTCAGAAGAAACTGACATCTCATTAACAAATCGTGCTTTCTTCGCAGGATCTCCAATCTCTTAAACTTCAACACATTTTCCAAGCGCATCACTTTATTATCTATTTAAAATATCTTTCATTTGATCCATCAACTTATCAATTACAGATTCTTGCTATTGTACATGCTTTGTCAATCTTTAAGGACCCAAAATGAATTAGGTCCAAATAGATTCTAACATGTGGAACCTTGAGCTTATGAGGTCCTAAAATTATCACTTATAGTTTTTAGTGGTAGTATATAGATTTTGAGAGAGTTTGGAGATGAAACATCCAAGAACGTCCTATGTCGTTTGAAAGTTAGCCTTGAGACGTGCTAGCGTGCCTATGTTTAATGCGGTTTTAGGTTGAGTTTAGGGCTCAAATTGATAAGGATGGTTCCTTAAACCTATATGGACGTATTTAGAGTGGAAAAATATGGTCACGAATCCCCAAGGACCCACCTAAGGGTCTTTGAAGAGGGACCCAACTTGGGAGAAAACTATCAAAATGGTCCCAACAAACGAGGGGCACCAACAGACCGTAGGTCCATCGACACCCCGTTGGTGAGGGTCATTGGTTGAGACTTAGATCCATGATATTAATACTCAAATTAATGGTCTTTGACCATAATTATGGCTTTCCAGGTCGGCCCATTGTTTGGTCGACGTCTCGTTAGTTCCCACCGTTGATGCAGCCTGCACTTTCTCATAGTTCACTATAAAGTGAAGAGTGAATTGGAAAATTTGACCCACGTCCAAATAAATGAATGGGAGGTTAAATTAGGTGATTTTAGAAGTAATTAAACAATAAAAGACCCTCCTAGACTCTAGAATCCAAATCAAAAACCTCTCTCGCAAAATCAAACTCTCAAGGACACCATTGGAGAAGAAGAAGACTTGGGGGCAGCAGCTTAGGACGATTTCTTTAAGCGTTCAAGCTTGGAATAAGTCTATAATCTAAGGCATGTGAATCTTATTCGTTCATAGATTCTTCCATCCATGAAGCCCCCTAGTTTCCCTTCAATTGTGAATCCAAAGAACCCTAATCTAGAGAGGGTTGTGATGGCATTATGGGTAAGGCTTGATTGTGATCCCAATCTAGTGGGTAGCATTCAATGATGATTATTTTATGATTATACACTATTTTTATTATGATTTCATAGTGAATTATGGTAATTAATTTGAAGGTGGTCATGGTGATTTTAGGCCATTAGAAGCTAGATGAAGGTTTTATGTTGATCTTGTTTATTCAATTGTATTCTATAATGTTTGATCATGATTGAATCACCTAGATATAAATTGAACTAGGTTTGATTGATCTAGGTTGGTCTTTATTTATAAAGATGAAATTAAACCAATATAATCATGTATGACTAGAATTGCCTTCTAGTGATCTACTTGAATAGATTAACATGTAATTTAGTATGAATCATGAGGGACTAAATGTGGTAATCGATTGTAGGGCTTATGACCATTATTGTTAGGTATTTGGGGGTCAAGTGATGATGTGGATGATTGTGATGATGTTTCCTTTCTCTTCTACATATAAACATGAACATTATTAGGACAACCAAGTTCTTACATAGATGAACCTTAGGTTGACTAAAGAACCTAAATGACTCAAAACATGAAAAATTAGATTAGATTGAATATAGATTGTATGATCACTTCTTGTGTAATAGACTTGGCAAAATAAGACTAAAAGCATGATAGCTTGAAATGTCAATTCTCAAGATAACTTGAGATGGTGATGTCATGATAGCTTGATATGGAAGGTCTTAAGGGTACCTTGGGATAGTAAATCTCAAGGAGTCTTGAGTTGAAATACTCATGGTAGCTTGAGGTGATAAACTTCATGGTAGCTTGACAATGGTCGTTCTCATGTTAGCTTGGAATGGAGGAAGCAAGATCTCCCATAATTAGTTTGGTCTTGTGTTTTAACGATACTTGATCATGTTAGCTTGACTTGGTTAGGACAAAACCATTTCATGGTAGCTTTAGGGGAAAAACCTATACTCTCTCAATTTTAGCTTGACTTGCATGCAAAGTGAATTTTATGGTAGCTTGATTTGCATGCAAGGTGTATTGCATGGAATATCTTGAGATTAGTTTCTCATGATAGCTTAGGGTTGTTCATGCTACCCTATGGTTAGCTTGCATCTACTTTATTGGTTTCAAGGTGATAGGTTTGTTGTATCCTTCTTTTAGTAGCTTGGTTAGTATGTTGAGATGATTTCCATGGTAGTAGGTCTATTATGGTAGTATCTTGATCTCAATAGACAAGGTTATCAAGAAAATTTATCTTTGATTAGGTTTGTCTAAAGAAGTACTTAGTATAGATGGTAGTATGTGAAGCCTTCTATAAATTGCACAAGTATAACTTCAAGCTATATATGACACGAGCCCTACATGATGTATGCTTATCTTGGATATTTCTATAGTTTCTTTCCATGACATGATTGACTTAACATGATAGTTTCTTAACAAGAGGGATTAGGTCTATTATATGACTCCTAAGATGACATGAACAAGACAGAGTGACTTCAAGATATGCTTAGTGTGTGCGGTATTTTGGGATGCTTCACATGCATTGCACAAGTGTGTTTTGAGGTGGCTTAGGGGCATAGTGCTTATATGTTATAATGAACTTAGGTCTTAATTATGAAAGTGGACTATGATCAAGAATGACCAAAGAGATGTACTTCGCTTTTGTAGTGGTTTGGGATGCTACCCTAGCCTTGCACTAGTATACGTGGGGGTGGCTTGGTGATTATTTCATTTGAGTAAGAAGACCATTTTTAAGTATGAACTCTTATAATGCTTTATGACGCTTTGATTGCTTTTTTATTCATATTATGCTTATATCTTTATCTCTTATGATTATTGTAAGACCTCAAAAATGGGAAATGTTTCTAGAGCCTAACATGTTTTTCTTAATGTTCTAATGTCCTAAATATGCTTAAAATATAGTATATAGGCAGTAGCTAAAATATTAGAGGTATACTAAGACATTCGACCACCAAGTCACCTAGATGGATAATATGTGTTTTTATGTGGTTATTGGTGTTTCATGATGTTATAAGGTCCACAATGGCTTATTATATAGTTTAGAGGTAGTGTACAATGTTTGAAGCGATTTGGAAGTCGAACGTCAAGGGACGACCAAGACGTTCGATGACTAGTTTCTTATGTGCCTCATGTGTGTATGCATGCTTAAATTTGTATGAAATTATCCTTATAAGTCTTAAAATGGTAATGTTATTATATTAAGTTTTGTGAAGTTTGGAGGTCAAATGCCCAAGAACGTCCAAGGCATTCAAAAGATAGCCCCTAAGACGTTAATCGAATGTCATGTTGTGGCCAAGGCTGTTAGGACGTCTTACAGGTGTTTTATTTTTTGGATGAAATTTATGTGTATGGTCCATAACTTGTTAAGGTTCGTAATCACGTTGGAAACATCCGGGTATGACTTCTATTGGGCCCCATAAGAGACCCCAAAATAAGGAGCCAAAACCAGTGTGCAGGCTGTCCCAGGCAGACCCTGGCGACGGAGCAGTCAACGACAGCCCTGTAAAAGGGTCCCGTTGTGAGGAATTAGCCAAGGGTTAAGGGAGGAACCTTTGTCAGCCACTGTAGCCAACGACGGAGGTCTGTGACGGCCCGTCGTGGCTGTGACGCCCCGTCCAGGCCCATCCGTCACGCGACTGTCTCATGTGCAGGTCTGCTGCCAATTAAAGGGGTGAATGGGAAATTTACCCCACTTCCTAACATGACTATAATAGGTTTATTTAGCTATTTTTGGGTGTATATAAGTCATCAAAAACGTGATCACCCCATTAAAGAATCCTCTCACACGTAAGAAACCTTTCCCTCAAAAAATATTTCCCTTCAAACCTCTATTGTTGGTGAAGCTCAAGAACATATTCAATATGGGTTTTCTATGGATAAATCATAAATTTTTGTAGGTTTTAAACTAGACAAAGTTATGGTGATCTTCATATCTAGTAATCTTTTCATCTAGAGAGCCATTCTCAAAGATTTCAAAAGAGATTAATATGATCAAACACTTTCTTATTCAAACTGCCATGGTTCTTTCTTAAACTGATTTCAAAGGCATAATATGAATGTATTGATGATTTTCTACTGATTTGGAAGTTTTTTTCAATCAAATTTCATGATGAACCATGCTTCCTCACAAAAATGATTTAGCCTTGCATGGACTTTGTGATCTTGAATTGTTATCGATTGAATTATGATTCTATTAGGTCGGAGTGATTGTATATGCTGTGATTTACATGAATTAATGTTGAATTAATTTTGAAGTATCCATGAGGATCAATGTATGAAGATTTGAACATGAATAGCCTATGTTTCTACATGTTGCGTTGAGGTCAATTCTGAGAGCGGTTATGTAAAGTTTTGATTATGCATAAACTTCTGTAGCTACTGTTTAAGGGTGATATAATGGATGAATTTTGTAGGTATAAATCCTTAATGATCAAATTAACAAAGGCATGCATGAATTGATCTAGATTCCCTTAGTTTATGAAGTCAAAAAGCTAAGTGTGTGATGGAATCTCAATTTGATTAATTAAGCATGATTTGTGTCTTTGATTATATCTATTAGCTAACTGCCTATGATTTATATTGTTGATAAAATAGGAATGATTATCAAAGCCTTAGGGAGTTCATAGTATTTGTAAATTCTCCTATACTCTAGCTAATCGACGAGCCTAAATGCCTATGTTGTAACCCTAAACTTGAGGGTATGTAATCATGATTTCAATTTGATTAAATGTAGGTTTATCTACTGCCTCATATTGATTTTATATACAAAATATGATTTAAATTCAATGCAAGTGAAGTTAGCTAATGAATTATTTTACTTTTCTAGTATGTTGATGTGTTGTATTATGTTGTAGTATAATCTTGTAGCGACTTGTACATAGTTTCTTATATGTTTAAAGTAAATTTAGCTAATGCCATATATGTGTTTTATTGATGAATAAGGTTTATTGATCATGATTGATTAAGGTTGAGACTGGGAAGAATGCGGAGGCCGCTAGGCGGCGACGGCGCGAGGGCGGGAGTGGAAGGTTGGAAGGCTTGGAGG